>CM052713.1:2091837-2104337 GCA_028551405.1 Uromys caudimaculatus
CCCCCCCCCCCCCCCCCGACCTTTGGAATGTGCATTCTCAGCTTAATTAGGGGCTCTTCCTCCTCCAAGTGCTGGTAAAGGGAGGTCAGGGTGGATGATGCCTGCCATGCTGGATAGCCACCTAGCACCCAAGTACTCTTTCTAGTTAGAGGTCCCCCTCCTCCATGTACCACCTCAGTGGCAGAGTGGATCCTGATGGGCAAATCTTCCTCTACCTTCCTGGCTCTCAGGTCACTGGCCACTTGTGAGTGACGTGAGATGTAGGGAATGTAACTGTAACCACGTCCAGGGCCCAGCAGGCAGTAGTGAGTATCTAGTCTCAGTGAGTATCTAGTATCTAAACCGAGCCTCATTTACCTCCTTCCAGGATCATTTCCTGTGCTCATAACCAATGCCCCTAATTGGACCAGCATGCTGACAACCACTGCACTATGTCATTACTTTTCCTGGAGGCTTCAGCACTGGGACTTCCACATGTGGACATAGCATGTCACAGGAGATTTGCTACTAAGGTGCTTCCTGAAACCTGCCAATTCCGGCTGAATCCACCAGCTGTGGAGGCACACTTTGGAAAAAGAAATAACCAAAAAAAGCACAAAAGACTGTGCTTACAGACAAAAGCAATCAAATAGCCTAGTGGTTGCTTTTTCCTACCTCGAGAGAGGATTCTGGCAATGGACTGTGCCAGGGATGGCTTTTCTGCCACCATGAGCACCGTCTTCATTCCTGCTCCACGCTGTCAGGGCCCACAGACCGTTGCACCCAGAACAGCAGCAATAAAAAAGCGTAGAAATGTCTCCTCTGTAGCTCAACACAACTGCCAATGCTGACTCCTAAAGGGAAGAAAAGACAGTACATTGATCTCATCCCTCCAATGCTCAGGGAACTCCGTGAAGAGGGACAGAAGAAGGTATGCACTGGAGGAAGGAGTGGTGTGCTTATGGAACGCTTTCTTCCAGGCAGCAAGTATCTAGGTGTGGTTAACAGTTGCTGAGGAAAGGAGAAACATATTCTTCAGTGGTGTAGCTACTGGTGAAGTGTCCAGGACCCTGCCAATAACCGAATGGAACTCACTGGGTTACACACACACAGTTAGGAAGAGGAAGGCAATCACAGAGAATGGGACAAAAAAAGGGCAGTCAGTGATGAGTATAAAAAGTACATTATCCTCATGAATGGAAATGTCATCAGGAAACCCATTATTAGGTATAATTTGCTAATGACTGGGTTGGCAAGAAGGCTGAGTGACAAGAACAAGGAATACACTTTTCTTTCTTAGGTTGGTGATAGAGATGGAACCCAGAACCCAGAGCCACCAGAATGCTAAGTAAGTACCATACTACTCAACCGTACCCAGCCCTAAGGAAACCAAACAAATGAAAGCTGGGGCAAGAAAAAAACTTGGGGAAACTGGAGAACATCTGCCCTATGACCAACTGCTCAGGAAGTGGGAGTCTGGTTCTATGTAGGGAAGCAGCAGTGACACCATGACTTTAGTTTGCTGCTAAATTTGTGCCTAAAACATGCTGGGACCTACAGACCTGGACTCACAGGCTGGGACAGGGTGTGTGTGCCCAAGCCCCTGGAACAGCTCTTGGGATACCTGTCTGTGAGACCATCTCTTAGAAGGGGAAATAGAACACAGTGTTATGGAGAGACAGAGGAAACTAGGAGAGAGAGTAAGTAGGGAAGGGGTAAAAGAGAGATAAAGGAAGGAATGGGGAGGGACAGCTAACACCAAGAGACATTTGAAAAACCATATGGAAACCTACTACTGCAAAATATAATTATACAGAAAAGGAATTAAATTGAGTTACCAATAATAGGCTTTGACAGTATCCCAACTAGACATCTTATGCTGCCAAGATTTTAAACCTTCAGTGCCAGGAATAAGTAAGAGCTTGTGGAATGGGCCAAAGGGGCACCATGGAAACCCCCAAACACCTCAGGCTGTTGTCAAGGCTATTGGTTGCTCTCCACGACCCAAAGTTAAGGTCCTATTACTGAAGAGAACACTTACATATGGTGTCAAACATGGAGAAGTTGAACTGGTGCCCAATTAGAGGTTTCACCCCTACTGACTAGCACTCATGGTATTGCAGAGTACTCTGTATGCTACCAGAGGAGAAAGGTAATTATCAGTATCTCTTAGCTGTAATCCCTGCAACCTACAATAGACACTTAGAAATTATATTGGTACAGTAGTGGCACGAATGCTCTAGGAGTATCCAGCCACTTTCTGATAGGATTTAAGGCTCACTCCATGAGATGGAAACCATCCCTGACACTGCTAAGGTACCTGAGAACCTGATACTAGACAGTTCACAGGCCTACAGCAAAACCAAATACTATTGCTCTGCTTTAGGAACACAGCAGTAAAGTGACTCCTAATGACATTCTTCTATATCCAAAAATCAGCGCTTTGCTCAGCTATCATCGGAGAAGTTTCTTTTTGTAATAGATGGAAACTAACATAGGGACATAATTGGACAATGTGCAGAGAGTGAGAGACTCAGACCTAAATGATATGTCTTTATTAAACCCCGCTCCTCAGGGCTCAGGGTTATGTGGAAGAGGAAGCAAAAATATTTTAAGAGCCAGAGGTGATGGATGACTTCAGGGGCTCCCACCCCTCACCAAGAAACCATCTGCAATTGACATCCACTTGTAAAGGGAAAGCTAGTTTCCTACAACAGCGTCTCAGTGTGTGTGCTCCCCGCACCTCAGGGCGTGCACTAGGCCCAGGAGCAGGCGGCCAACCCAGAGCGACCCAAGAGTATCTTTGTAGTCTTTTTGTCTCATTTTGCTGTTTGGGCATTTTTTGTTTTATTGATACTTTGCTTATTTACTTTGATTTTCATTTGTATGGCTGTATGTATGTATGTGTGTTTTGCTTTTTTTTTTTTTTTTTTTTAAGAGAAATACAAAGGAATTTAAAGGAATACAAAGTTGGGTGGGTAGAAATGTAGGGAGAAATTGAGGGAGGGGAAAACATGATCAAAATATATGAAAAAACCATTTTTTTCCACTAAAAATGTTAAAAAACAAACAAACAAGCAAAAGAACCAAAACCTAAAAACAAAACAACAAAACTATTTGTTTTGCACTTGGAATGTGGAGGTAAGAGAATCAACAGTTTAAGGTCATTGTCTACTAGGGAATTCAGGGCCAGCCTGGACTACTCGAGATTCTATTTCAAAGTAGTCATCCCACCCCACCCCCCCAAAAAAGGAAAGAGTGAGTCTTTTTGGAGCCTCTGCCTGTGCTCCCTGACATACTGTTTGGTGCTGGATAGAGAAGACAAGCTCTTGCACGGAGCTGTCAGAACCAGCCAGAGCTCTCACACTGTGTACTGGTGTCAGGCCTCTCTCCCATGCCCATAGCCCTTGGCCACTAACCCACAATGTATTGTGCTATGACCAGTTATACCTTGCAAGAGGACATGCAGACTTCATGTCTGGACCACTGTTGGCTCCTGCTGTAGCTTTCTGGGCAGGATATATCACTTGAAACCTGCTGGCAGAGGAGGAAAAAAGACAATAATAAGCACAAAAACTCTACCAAACAAAACCACACCAACCAAAATAAAACAGAAAAAAAAGATGTATTTTTTTCTTTATAATAAGTATTTGTTTTGTTATATACATGGATGTTTTCCCCGAATGTATGTATGTGGAACCCAGAAGAGGGTTCTGATTCCCTGGAAATGGAGTTATAGACTATTGCCAACCACCACATGGGTGACATATACCTAACCTGGGCCCATCTCTCCAGCCCACGCTCCTTTTCTTCGTTGTATTGGAGGTTGAACCCAGGGCCCCACGCATGGCAGGCCAGTGCCCTATCACCAACCATACCTCCAGTCTCCCTTTCTTTTTGATACACAGACATACAACATTATTGTTTTAGAATAAGAGTTTTACTCTGTATTCTAGGTTGGCCTTGAACTGGTGGCAATCCTCCTGTCTCAGTCTCCCAAAGTGCTAGAATTATAGTCCTGGGCCACCATGGCCAGCTGCATTAGTGTTTATAAATACACTATTGTACACATTTAACAACCCAGAGACTTTTGTTCAGAAAGGGCAACCTTCTGGGGCGAAGGTGATATGAGACATCTGCTTCCTAATGCAACAACTCAGTGAGTGAAGTGATTGCTGTGCAGGCATATGGACACGAGTCTGATCCTTAGGACCAACAAGAAGAGCAAGATGTGGTAGCACGGGCTTAGAGTCACAGCACTGGGAAAGTGGAGAGAGGCTGACCATGGAGCTCGCTGGCTAGCTACTCTAGCAGAAATGGTAAGCTTTAGGTTTACTCAGAGACTCTGTCTCAAAAATAAGGTGGAGAGCAAGAAAACAAACTCCTGACCTCTGGCCTCCAAGGACAGCATAACAGCATAACACAGCAAACTGTGTGTGTGTGTGTGTGTGTCTAGGGATTGGTCAGAGACATGGCCTTGTGTAGCAAAGGCTGGCCTCTTAACTACATAGCCACTATGGCCTTGAACTCTTCTTCTTCTTTTTTATTTATTTATTTATTTGATACTTTATTTACATTTCAAATGTTTTCCCCTTTCCAGGTCTCCCCTTTGGAAATTCCCTATCCTATCCCCCCTCCCCCTGCTTCTATGAGGGTGCTCCCCCACCCCCCCATCCCCCACTCCCATCTTCCCTCCCTGGCATTCCCCTATACTGGGGCATCTAACACCCTCAGGCCCAAGAGCCTCGAACTCTTGATCTTTCTATCTTCAACTCCTGAGTGCTGGGAATTCAGGAGTATACCAAAATGTCTAGCCAAGATTTTTATATAATTTTATAAAAATCTTTTTTTATTGTTTATTTATGGCTGTGCATTTATATTTTACTCACAATTGGGGACAGTTGGATTGTTTTCTTATTTTTAGAAATTGTTTAAGAAAGTTAGAATTTTGCTGGAGAAATGGCTTGGCAGTCTTATTCTTGCAATGGACTGGAGTTTGGCTCCCAGCACCCGTATGGGGCAGCTCACAACCACTTGTAACTCCAGCTCCAGGTGATCTAAGGCCTTCTTCTGGCCTCCATAGGTACTATACTTACATGTACAACCCCTACTTGTATATACATAATTAAAGATATTATCTTAAACGTATTTAGTGATATGAAAGGCTTGACAACGTATTGAGAAAATGAAGAACTAAAGCAAGTGTATACTTAGTAGCAAGTACCCTAAGTATAAGAACATAGCTTATATCAGTGTGGGACAGCTGAACTGGCCCCATCTGTTTATGTGCACCTCCTCAGCAGTTCCCTGCCGAGATATGAATACGGTAAACAGCAATTTTATTGAGCAACCACTACACACTTGGTCTAGTTCTGGGTTCAGCTAAGATGGTGCAAAGCAACACTGGTTCATGTCTTCTCAGAGTTCACACTACAGCGCTGTGTCTCCGTAGCTGGGAGAGTAAGGCACAGGGTAGGACTGGACGAGATGGCATCTGGGAGAAGGGATCAGGAAAGGCGAGGCCTGGACAGATAGCTGGACACTTGGGGGGCAATAAAGTCGGTGGGGTGGGGAAGCTGGGTGACAGTGAAGGACTGTTCTGGAGTAGAACAACCTGACCTCAAATATTAAAGAGGCCCTCCAGCTGACACATGGTGACTGGACCCTAAAGACACCGGGGCTAGGCAAGACTGGTATGGGGAAAACACAGATAACCTCTGGATTTTTGGCTCAGGCAACTGAAGGAAGAGATTCCTGCTGGTTAATGAAGAGAAGCAGGTCAAGCCAGAATTCAGGAGCAGTTCAGATGTGGTGGAGGCAGCAGCAGTGGTACATGGAAGGAATGTGGCGGGGAGCCAAGGAGGGGAAGAGGAGTCATTTGGGTGTGGCAGGAGAGGCCTGAAACCTAGGTAAAAGGAACAGTGACACTACTACAGTGTCAAATGCAGGCTGGGGGAAGAGTAGCAAGACCTGACCATGGCTTTTAGAGATCGGAGTAAACCTCTGTGGCCTGGTTGGGAACCATTTGTCCAATGACAAGAGCAAAGGCTGAGTGGATAAACTCTAGAAAACCACAAGGATGCTTTTGTGATAACTGTCCCAGTAGAACAGAAGAAAGATGAGGGAGTGGGAACTACTGAGATGACAGCAGAGTGGCTGAAGGGTTGAGAGGCAGCTGGCCAGCCTAAGGCATGAAGAAGATGGGGAAGATATCCAGGCAGCCTGGGGCTCAGACAGGAAGCAAAGGAGGTGGCACCTCTAGGTGAGGAGAGGGCAGAGACTGAGAGGCATGATCAAGATGGCGGCCCTAATTCTAGGGAGGGGAAGGTGAAGGTGTGTCCTGTGGGCTCTAATGGTAAAAAGCTTGTTGCTAGCGTAGGAATGGAGTCAGAGGGAGTGACTCTTGGATAGGTGATGGCAATGAACACTGATCTGAGGAGCGGAAGTGTCCTGAGAAGAAAGCACAGAAACAAACGGTAAGTGCTAGCGAGACTGTTCATGTGGACAGTGAGCCCTATGAGGCAGACAGGACTGTGATGTAAGGACCAGATGAGACAGCTGTGAGAAAACACTGCTGGGGAATTCTCACCAGCATTATCATTCAAAGTAAAGATCAGAATCCACCTAGTCGTCAGCAGGGAACTGGTTACAACAACCAAACACCCACAGATCACCAAGATCAGTTACACAGGGAACCTTATTCAATTAACCCAAAAACACAGAGATCAAACCCATCTTTGTGTACACATGCTTGTTTACTGTGATGGTTTGTATATGCCTGGCCCAGGGAGTGGCACTATTAGGAGGTGTGGCCTTGTTGGAATAGGTGTGCCACTGTGGGTGTGGGCTTTAATGTCCTCATCTCAGCTTCCTGGAAGTCAGTATTCTGCTTGTAGTCTTCAGATGTAGATGTAGAACTCTCAGCTCCTCCTGTACCATGTCTGCCTGCATGCTGCCATGCTCCCACCTTGACGATTGAACCTCTGAAGCTGTCAGCCAGCCCCAGTTAAATGTTGCCCTTAGAAGAGTTACCTTGGTCATGGTGTCTGTTTATTTACAAAAGGCAGATGCATTTGCACTCAGAAGCAGCTGCCTGGAGAGGGTGTGAGGGTCTGGGGTGCAGGTGGTTCTAGCTCATCACAATCCCTTCAGTGCTACAGTGAGACCTCATCATATAAAAACAGCAGCAGCAACAGCAGCCACCCCTGACTTTATAGGATATATTGCCAGCAAACACTTGTATTTCTAGGCATTCCTTTTCTACAGTTTCAAAGTTTTGGGAATTTTGTATCTCTTCTACTCTTCTACAACCTAAGATCCTAAATGACTGAGTAGATTGACAAGTCCCTTCAGACACACACATTCTGCCTTAGCAGGATTATGTCATTTATCCAGGGAAAGGAATATAACCAGGCAGTAATACAAAGGTGTGTGACCACGTCGGTTGCAGATGCTTGTCCACTTTGAATATACATTTATCTTCAGGAGCTTTGACTCAAAACAAATGTAAGTAGTTTTAACACTTCAGCACAAGGGGACTTTGCAATGTTCTATCACTATTTCAAAGGAAGAAAAAAAAATGATTTCTAATGCCAGGTATGCTGGCATACACCTATGATTGCATCCTTCATGAGGCTGGATGAGGCAGGAGAAGCTTGAGTTTTAGGCTATACTCAGTTACATAGCAATAAGCTGTTTAAAGCAATTTTTTTTCTTCCTTTAAGGGTACAGAACTAGGTAATCCAGGGTCTTGACAGGAATACTTCCCTTTACCTAGACCAGATTCTACTTTTAAAGATGTCTGGAGATGTAACTGTGATTAATGTCAAGGCCTCCCTATTTTCTATTAAGGCATATCTTCCATTTCAAAGTGAACACCAATGCGAAGACCTGGATGAGATGGCTTACAAACATCACCTACACGCCACACTCACACTTTGTGACTCAGAAACACCACTATTCACTTAAGCTTTTGCTGTGTGTATGTGTGTGTGTGTGTGTGTGTGTGTGTGTGTGTGTGTGTGTGTGTGTGTGTGTGTAGGGACTGGTCAGAGTCAGGGCCTTGTGTAGCCAAGGCTGGCCTCTTAACTACATAGCCACTATGGCCTCGAACTCTTGATCTTCCTATCTTCAACTCCTGAGTGCTGGGAATTCAGGAGTATATCAAAATGTCTAGCCAAGATTTTTATGTATGATCACTTAAATATATAGACTCCTTAACATAAATGCTGGCATCAGGACCTCCAAACTGGTGACATCACACCCAGGCGACAGCACAACCCCGCACACCTGTTGCCAAGGCAACAGCCACCATATTCTCAGACTCCACTTGGCCCCCACCTCCCACCTTCACCTGTGGCTACCGTCACTATCCCTATCCATATATAAACGGAAGACCCCTCTGATCTCTCTCTCTTCCCCCCTTCTCTTTTCGCCACCACCTAGCCCCCCTCTCTTTCAATAAACCCCACGTGGAACTGTTTGGCCTGGTGTGGTTTCTGGAGCTGTGAGACCATCACAACAATAAACCTACATGATCCACCAAGTTTGATCTTTTCTGCCAAGGCTCTGACACTACAGTTTGTCCTATTCTGGAGTTAGGTAAGCAGGGGCTATTTAGGTGTGGGTTGCAAAGAGAGAATAGCAAGACAAACTGTTTATATCTTGCCAAATCTCAGCAATCACTGTGTCCTTTGGAAAGCATTGTAAATATGGAGATTTCCTTTTGTATAATGAAGTAGTGGATTTAACTTGAGGAGCCCCAAAAGGGGTCAGCAAAGCACGGAAAATCTAAGTATTTAATACTTCAGTGACTTTTAAGCACTTACAGACTCAGGAAAACAAGCCTATCTCTTAACTTCTTCTCTGTATCTAGTATGCTGCAGCTCTATCTATCAACATTGCTATAAAATAGGAGTTAAATTTATATTAAACAAACAAACAATTATTTTATGGGTGGATATGTATGGACACGCACATACTGCTTGTCACTGGTCAGAGGACACTTGTGGAATTCAGCTCTCTCCTTTTACAATGTGGGTTCCCGGGATTGAGACCTTGGTGGTAAGAGCGCTCACTGAGCCATCTCATCAGCCTAGTTTTAAAAGCCACAGTAAATTGCAGTGCAATTCAGACTAGCGACATGGGACCTTGGCGAAAAGTGAAAATTCCCCCCTTCTCCGGCCAAGTCGTCTTGGCTTTTCACAGTCCTGTTCCCAAAGGCTGGAGTGCCAAAAAGATTGAGAGGTCATCCGTTCTTCCCTTTCACCTATGCATAAGTAGCTGGCCCTCGATTCTAGTTCATTGGTTTACCTAAGTTTTCTCCTAATATGTAGAGATCAAGTCAGAGAACAGCCCGGGTCTCCAGACAGAGCAGGCTCTGGGAGGCAGCGAGTGGAACCTTCGACTAAGAACACGGACCGCAGGCCTGAGCCTCTGTGGACAGCATGGCTTCCCTGAGCCGGTTTTCCTACCCTCAATTAGGGGGAAACGTCTCACCTCGGGGCCGCAGGGAGCTCGGTGGAGAAGCGACAGTTGCCCATTAAACACGGTTCCACCGCCGCCCAGAGGCCCCACGGCGAGGGCGGGATGGCGAAAAAGCCGCGCCAGCAAAGACCCTCCCCTACATCCCCGCCCGGGTCAGAGCTCTGCTACCATTCCGGAAATGCCCAAGGAAAGCCAGCGTCTTCCGCTTCCTCGAGCAGCCAGCAACCCACTGCTCACCGGCGTGCGGCTGCACCTCTCGCTCCAGCCGTGCTTTCCCGGTGGCCACTCACGAACCCACTTCCGGCTCTGTCCTCGTGTGGCGTTCCCTCATCTGCTCTCCGATGTCGACACTAGGGTGTCTGCAAGTTCCGAGGCTGGTGAGTTCCGGGTGCCTTTCTATCAAGTTCGGTGCAGCAAGTCTCCATTGTGTCTCTTCTTCCCGCAGCCTGGAGTGGGTCTCCCAAAAACCATCCAGAGAAGACAATAATAACGATTGTCAGTAGGTTTATGAAAACATGCAATTAATGATTAAAACAAAAATTTAAAGTTTATTTTTATTTGATGTGCATTGGTGTTTTGCTTGCATATGCACATCCTTGTGAGGGTGTCGGATTCCCTGGAGCTGGGGATAGTCGTGGGTGCTGGGAATTGAACCCAGGTCCTCTGGAAGAGGAGCTAGTGCCCTTAACCACTGAGCCATCTCTCCAGCCCAATAATTAAAAGAATTTAAACATTTCAGATAGCAGGCTTCTTTCAGTGTTAGGAACATCTGTGAGCTGGGATGGTGGCTCTTACCAGGAATCAAGGAATCAGGAGGCTGAGGCAGAGAATTAGAGGCTATTCAGGGCTACATAGTGAATTTCATTCCAGCTTGGGACTACAGGCTATACAAAACAAAACAAAACACCATTTAAAATTTTATAGACCATACTATTTGTGTTAATGTATCTGGAAGATTATATATATATATTAGAATTATGGACGTTTTAAAATAGTTTTCATGACTTTGTTAGCATACCGTTTTTTAATAGCCTGGTGTGGTGGCTCACACCTTTGATCTCAGCACTCGGGAAGCAGAGAAAGGCAGTTTTCAGTGAGTTCGAGGCCAGCCTCATCTGCATAGTGAGTTCCAGAATAGTCAGCCAGAGCAACATAGTGAGACCTTGTGTGTGTGTGTGTGTGTGTGTGTGTATGTATATATATATATACATACATATATACATATATGTATATGCACACATATATGTGTGTGTATGTATGTATATGTGTGTGTATATATATATATATATATATATATATATATATATATATTTTTTTTTTTTTTTTTTTTTTTTCCCCCAAATTGTCTCAAAGCTGTCCTGGAACTCACTGTGGACCCAGGCTGGCCTCTAGCTTCTGGTTTTAAGCCATCCTTTTGTTCCCAAGACTGGCTCTGACACTCCCAACAAGTTAGAGTTGGGCACACATCCTCAAATAATCAATCAAAGAGACAAGTAAGAACCTGTAAGATGATTAAGCAGGCAAAGACAGTGGCTGCCAAGCTGGCCATGTGCACACAAAAGAAATGAAAATAAAAATGTAATTAAAAGAGATAATACTAGAAAGCAGAGAAAGGAGATTTATTCAATGTGCTCACATATGGTAGAGAAACATCTAAAGAGGCCCAGTGACTGCTCCCACACATTTTTGGGATCTGATATGAGGCTTAAGTTTAGGGAGAGAACTTTTGTCCCGTTCACCAGGCCTTTAAATGTGAACTAGAAATCTGCTCCCGAGGGGCTCAGCCTCTCAGGGGGGAGTTGAGGTCACTCTTCCTCAGGGAGATGAGCCCACCAGCTAGCTCCTGGGTTCTGGCCCATGACTTTCTAGCAGGTGCTTCCTCCCAGAATGCTTCCTGGGTCAAACCCAGAAAACCCACAAAAGCTTCCATTAGACCATTCTGGTAAGTGACGTTGCAGAGCGCAGAAAGCCTGGGAGGGTGGTGAGCAGGAACCAGGGGTGCAATGACCCTCTCCTCAAAGCCGGGAGGAGAGTGCTTCCCAGCTGGTCAGGGCCCAGGACCAGTGGCTGTAGGGAGCAGGGTGCTGCAGGTCTGGAGCCATGGCCTGGACGTCTGTCCTGCTCATGCTGCTGGCCCACATCACAGGTAAGGGAACTCTTGGAGCCCAGAGCCTCCTTGCCCCTCCTCTTGCCTTGCTCTGCCCCAGTGATGGGCATGCTTCTATCTTCTCAGGTTGTGGCCCTCAGCCCATGCTGCATCAGCCACTATCAGCCTCATCCTCCCTTGGAACCACCATCCGCCTCACCTGTACCCTGAGCAGCAGCCATAACATTGGCGTTTACAGCATTTACTGGTACCAGCAGAGGCCGGGCCACCCTCCCAGGTTCCTGCTGAGATACTTCTCACACTCAGACAAGCACCAGGGTCCCAAGATCCCCCCTCGCTTCTCCGGATCCAAAGATACGGCCAGGAACCTGGGGTATCTGAGCATCTCTGAACTGCAGCCTGAGGACGAGGCTGTGTATTACTGCGCCGTGGGGCTCCGGAGCCAGGAAAAGAAGAGGATGGAGAGGGAGTGGGAAGGAGAAAAGTAGCGTACAGACTCGGGATCTTAGGCTCTGGAGACATTCCGACCTTGAACTGAAGACGGAGTTTGCTTTGCTCAGCTAGTCTGGTATGGGAAGGAGGGTTAGAACACGGGGCTTTGCAGAGCCAAGAAGATAGAGCCGTCCTGCTTTTCCTTATACTGCAGTGTTGCTATGAGCCCCATCGGAGGCTGGATTGTAGAATTAAAGCTGTTTTTACAGAGTTTGGTTTGGCTGGTTTGTGATCTCAGAACCAGTTTAAGAACTGGCTAGGTTAAAGGTCCCCGGAACCTGACTAGTCATGCTCAGTTCGGCCAGTACCCATCACCGAGGCCGAGCATTTGCCTGAGCCCTACTTTTATGATCACGGGCAAATGGATGATAAAAACATCTTGGAGGGGGACCTTCTTGCAAAGGACAGGGCCTCCTGTTGTCATCTCCACAGTCAC
>CM052713.1:2106837-2123163 GCA_028551405.1 Uromys caudimaculatus
TGTAGGTGGAAGGGTTTGTAGCTGGGTTGGAGTTTACCTCTCTCCTTTTGGCAATGTGGAGAGTACCTTCCAGCATTGTGAACTCTACTCAGGAGGAGCAATGGCTCCAGGTAGGCAGCAGCTCGCCTTCTCTTATTCAATGAGCAGTGTAGGTGTTCTCTTCATCAATAGGGTCTTTCTGTCAGTTTGTATGAACAAGTTCTCTTCTTCCATCATGTGAGCCTGAGGGATGGAACTCAGGCCCTGAGACTTGGCAGCAAATACCTTTCGAACTGAGCTGAGCCGTCTTGACTGCCTAACTCTGACTAATCTACATGAAATACTGAACGTAGGCTCAGAGGTCATGGATGTGGCCTGTTCCTCCTCCCTGTCAGTTTTCCCTGTCGTCCGAGTTGTTTCTCAGCCAGCCACCATTGGGCCTCCTGCCTCTCACCCTGCTTGTCCTGACTTTCCTCTGTCTTACCATTCCTTCCCCCAGACTTGCCTTCACTTCACCTCCGCCTGCTTCCTGTGTTCTAAGTATGTGGGCTGGCCACATCTGTGGCTCCCATTTTCTAGTGGCTACATTAAAAAAAAGTGGCTATGCATGTTGGCATGAATCTGTAGTCCTGGCTACATAGGAGGCTGAGGCAGAAGAATTTTCTTGAGGTTAGCCTAGGCAATATAGTGAGATCCCCTCATCTGAGCCCTGGCTCGGAAAAGTGAAACTTCTTTCTCTTCTTTTCTGTCTCTTTCTTTGGGATGTGGGCCAGAATGCAAGCATACTTTCTCTGTACTTGGTTTTTTTTTTTTTGTTTTTTTGACTCTCTCTCTGAATCTACTTCCTTTCTGCTAGGTGGCTGCTTGCCAACTCTCTTTCTTCTTCTCTAACTCTGTTTCTCCTTTGGACAGTTGCTGATATTTACGATCTGCCTACCCTATTTTTGTTTGTTGTTGTTGTTTTTTAAAAAAAGATTTTATTTATTTATTTTACGTATGAGTGTCCTATCTGCATGTATGCATGCATGCCAGAAGAGGGCATCAGATCCCAGTATAGGGTATTGCGAGTTACCATGTAGTTACTGGGAATTGAACTCAACCTCTGGAAGAGCAGACAGTGCTCTTAACGGATGAGCTATCTCTCCAGTCCAGTTGTTTTTCTTTTAAATGCTTGAGCATTAAAAAAAAAAAAAAAAAAGGAAAAAGAGGTGGAATGATTTCTAATATGTTTTATTTAATGTGCCAGTTATATTGGTTATTAAAATTATTATATTTAGGACATGTTTGCTACTCCGCCTTTGAAATCCAATGTGTATTTTACGGCTGTGGCTTATCTCCACCAAGACCCGCACAGCTGCATATGGTGTATGAAAAGAGCACAGACTGAAGGGACAGAAGTCAGGTTCCCCACCATCCAGCCTTTGGACCCTGGCCAGCTCCTGCTCTGAAAGTCCCGTTTCTGGGCCCTTTCGCCTGGACTGCCCATCTCTGCCGGATTCAGCTAACTGTCGTTGATCAGGTGCTTCCAAGACTCACTCAAGCTGTTTACAATGGGAGGACTTCCCGTCCCCAGACTGTGTCCTCCCTCTGTCCGCACTGATGCTGAGCTCCACAGCCATCTCCCTTCCCCCTCACTGGGCAACCGTTTCCTGGCCTCTCTGCGGTTGTTACCTCCCTCCAGTGGGCAGACGGGCTGTTTCCCCAGTTACAGTTAGCACCTGCCTCAAAGCTCTCATTTTATTTTATTTTATTTTATTTTATTTTATTTTTTTAGCAAGACTCTTACAAATTCCCAGCTGGCTGGTCCTCTGTGTGTGTGATAAACACTCCAGGAGAGGAGAGGCAGGTGAGCGAGGGGCTGAGCCATGAATGCAAGCCAATGAATCCTTGGCACTCGTTAGACCCTTGGCTCTCATTAGATGCTGGGGTCACTGTGATTCCCCGAGACTGGGGAGAAGCTGCTCGGATGTTCTTTCACATCTGTGACTGGCCACGCTCCCTGTCTCTGTACGTCTGTCTCTCCACTATTCTGTTTGTCCATTGTTCTCCTTTGTCACATTACCATCCTCTGTCGTCTGACAGTCGAAACTAGAGACTGTGTGCTGTGATCAAGAGGGGCCTGGAAGAGGAGAGCTTGAAGGGGACGCTGCATGGAAGGAGTGCAGGGAACCTTCCGAGCAGGAGAGCCGGTGCAGAGGGCGGGTTCCCAGTGTCAGGACCCACTCACTGCCCGGTACTGCACAGACTCAGGAACCAAGAGGACTCCTGGCAGTCGTGGGGACCAGGCTGTGGGGTTCTAAGAACTGCGACCCATGTCCCACATTCAACTGAAAACAGAACCATGAGCTTGGACAACATGCCAGGGACTCAAACATTCCCACCTGAGAAAGATCCTGAGCTCCTGGGGGTCTTACAGGTTGGCCCTTAGATTTTTACCATCCAACCTCAGGTCAAACTATTATGTTTATTTTGCTTTATTCTTTGTTCTCTCTGCACTTCCCAGCTTTCTTACCTAGCCTGTAATCCCACTGGAGTGTGCTCTCCACATTTTCTCTGCTGTTAGACGTAGGTTGTGGCTGGTACAAACTAACAAAGGTCTTTGACCAAACCTCAGCTAAGCCTGTCTAGGTTCTATTTTCAACTAGGCTTCAACCCTGGCTCATGAAGAACACTCAAACACCTAGTTCCTGACATCAGAAGATCCCGTGTCTAGAAGGACCCAAGGCCCTCTTGAAGTGTCTTCTGAAAACTGCAGAATGAATATACTCTGGTGAGGCACCTGTTACAGTCTATACTGGAGAACAGGAGCCTAACCTCAAAAATGCCTGAGTTAGCACACCTGGTGTGGGATTGGTAAGAACTGTATATTTCTCATTATAAACCAGTAATTAATAAAGGTGACTATATGCAAATATGACATTCTATACAACGGACATGTCTTTGGTATTTGGGGTCCTGGAGCCATATACCATGGAAACCAAGGGACAAGTCTTTTTCCCAGTTTGTAATTTATTTTTCATTTAAGAAATTATTTTTAAAAATTATTTCTTATTCATGTGTGTGTGTTTTCAGGAATTGATGCCTACAGCATTGTGGCAGAATAGAGCCATTGTGCCTGACATTTATTCCTGAGTGATGGCCACTTGGGCCTTGCAGTAATCTCTTGTATATAGTTAGTGATTATTATCTGAGATTTATGGGAATTTCATACCTTTAGCATGACCTCAGTTGTAAGACATTCTTGGCAAACCTGGAATTCTTACAATGGCTGTGTTTGCTTAGGTAATGGTTTCCTATGACAACTCCCATAACAGATATGAGGTTTTGGCATGTGGGAATTGATTTACTAAAAGGCCTTGTGTGTAACAATCAATAAAATCATGTTGACGAGGTGGTTCATTCAGTTCATTAGCTCTGATGCCCTGCTGCTAGCAAAAGCCTGTAATACATCCTGCAGTGTCTCTCTTTTTTTCCCAATTGACCTGACTGGTGTAACTCAGAACACAGATACAGCTTGAGGATGGCAAGCTCAGAATCTGAAGGGGCTGTCAGGATGGAAGCCCAGGGAGGAATTGCTGTTAAATTCAAAGCCATCAACCAGCAAAAGTTTTTCTTGTTCAGGAGGAATTCAATCTTTGAATACCAGTAAGCTAGATGAAGCCATCCATATCATAAAAGATAATACATATTATTTTGAAGTCCATGATTTAAATATTAATCTCACCAAATTATCCACAAAATGTCAATAATAAGGTTGGACCAAGCCCCCGGGCTCTTGAGGACCAGCCAAGTAGACAAGAGCCTTCATCGTCACTACTTGCCAGTGGTTGCTTCATTATCATTTCATGTTCAGTGAAACCTGGAGATCTGTGGACTTTGGAGAATGTTTCAAGCCCTCCAAAATCACAGAAGCAACATTAGAGAGGGTCTTAGGAGCCATGGAACAGGTCAGGGACTCTGAAAGCTAGGAAGCTTCTAGAACATCAACATGTTTGAGCTGGAAAAAGCAGTTCTGAGGCTGTTCTCAAGTCAGTCTGTGTAGGCGGGTACACAATGGCCATAGAAAGCCTCCCTGGGGCCTAGATGGAGAGGAGCCAGAGGAGAGGGGTGTTTTATGGTATCAAAGCAGGGCAGAAGTATCTAGATAGGAGACAGCCTTCTACACCAAGACAGAGAGTCAGGTATCTTGAGTGTTGAGCAAGGGGGTACTCTGATAGCTACATCTGGATAACTGCAGGAAGCTGTGGTCTGTGGCTGCTTCTTGCCCTGAGCCTATGGTGGGATCAGGGCTCAAAGAACAGTTGGGACACTACACATTTAGGGTAGGTCTGGAGATGAGGCACTACTCCAAGGGAAATCATGAGTTCTGGGTCCTGGGATATGGGGTTGCTGAGGTGGAGTAACTTAGTCAATGTCCCTAGGAGCTCAAAGTAAGCAGAGAGGGCCATGCCCTCAAGTGAGGAAAAGCTACATGGTATCAGAGTTCCCCCTGTGCTTCACACATCTTTAAAGAAACTAGCACTCTATAGTTTGCTACTTTGTCCTTGTCCTGATGGACCATGAGCACTTCAAGATGTAATGCTTGTCCCTCAGGGTTTCCAGTTAGTGTCTGTGGGACACAGAGATCCAGGTAGAATCTCATCAGTTCATGGAGTTTGACTTCACTGTGGCCCTCATGATCTCCGTGGGACAGCAAGATGTCTGCCTGTTCCAGCCTTCCACAGTGTGACTGGATGGATGAAGGGAAAGTCTTGGGTGGCCAAGTGAATTCTTCCTCAGCTAGAGAAGCTCATGGCTTGGGAGGAAGATTGTATAGAGAAGTTCTGAAGTTCTTCCATGCCATGAGAAGCCTATAGATTACAGAAAATAAAACAGTGATGAGGATAGACTTTGCATGTTTTGAGCACATAGAAAAACAAATAAGATGGTGGATAAACAAATTTTATTTCACGATGCATAAGGTGTATCCAAAGAGCATGTAATATGCCCCTACCCAATCTCTATTCACTGTCTTTGTTTTATGTTGTTTTTTGAGACAAGATCTTATTATATGTCACAGACTGGCCTTGAACTCATCATCCTCCTGTCTCAGCCTCCCCAGTACTGGAATTGCAGATAGCTGGCATGGCGAGGGGCTAATGTTTATCAGTTCTACTTTTAAAGATATGGGTGTTATCTACAAAGATTCGGGGTGTCTTAGTTTGTGATATGAGACCTACAGGTGCTGAACATGGTGCACTAAACACCATTTTAATTACTAAATCATTTTTCCTGGATCAGTTCACCTTTTTGCTGAGCCTAAACTTCTGTATTCAGGATACCCCTGGCCCTACATTAGCTACATCTGTACCTTACATCTCTGGCATTAAGCCTTCAGAGACTCTCGTTCCATGGGGCAGGTGTTCAGTTGCTCTCTATGGCCCCTCTAAGCCCCGGGGACCCACTCCACAGACCCAGGGGCCCTTGGGGACCTGGATATCAGTCAGGCAGAGCTGCCCAGAGCTCCAGAGATGGAGTTAGATAGGCAGCTGTGAGTTAAAACAGTTGAGCTTGCATCCCAACCACAGTTGGGTAGTTTGCAGATGTCCCTTTGGGAGAGATCCCCACAGATGGTGACCATGGGCACTGAGGTGTGCCTGCTGGTGGTGGAAACCAGAGACAACCTGGGGTTTGGCTACACAGATCCATCTGCACTGGAGTAGCTTCTGGCCATCAGAGGAGGAACAATCTTTTTTCCAGAAGACCTACACTGCAAGTGGGGCCAGAGTTGACTTTGAACTTGAGGGTCAATGAAGCTCAGAGTAGGAGAGACACTGGGCACTATCCCCAGGCAGTGTGAAGTTCTCCTCTTGTTGCTGCTGTTGGGCCTAGTGGATGGTGTTCACCACATACTTTCCCCAAGCTTAGCACAAAGGAGCAGAGCTGTGGGCCCTGGGGCTTCAGTGGGAAGCAGCAGGCCTAGCCTGCGGACCCTTCCAGGCAGGTAAGGAACTCGCTTATGGGGGAATGTATGTGTGTGAGTCCATGGGCTGGAGGCTGGAATGGGCGGCTGGAAAGAAAGGTGGCCATTGAGGCCATAGGTGTGAGAAGGAAGGATCTGCCTGAGAGGAGGGGGCTGGGCCAATGCTAGCTTAAACTTAGTACCTCGCTCATGCAAGGCCAGTGTTCTACCAACGAGCCACATCCATAGTCCACCTCCCTTTTCCATTTATTTTGAGAAGAGGTCTTGCTAGCTTGCCCAGGCTGATCGTACTCTCTGTAGCCTATGCAAGATTTGAACTTCCTATATCTTTCCTAGATCCTTCCTTCTTCCTCTTTAATACCTGGAATTAAGACAGTGGTGCCAGGTTATTTTAGCATGTCATGGTCCTAACTCATTTAGAATTAACTGTGTGTGTTCATCTTAGTCAAGTAGTTGCAGTTCTAGAAGTTTATTCTTAGGTAATTATCAAAATGTGCATTAAATATTGTGATGTCTTGGGGTGGGAGGAGTAGACACCATGGCCATGGAGACCACCCAGTCAAGAAGACCTTGCCTGTCAAGCATGAGGACCTAGTTCAGACTTTCAGCACCCATGCATCTACTATCAAGATACAATCACATGTTTTTACTCAG
The DNA here is from genome assembly GCA_028551405.1 of Uromys caudimaculatus. NCBI lineage: Eukaryota > Metazoa > Chordata > Mammalia > Rodentia > Muridae > Uromys > Uromys caudimaculatus. Next base: position 2,113,433 of record CM052713.1, read on the forward strand.
ATAAATAAAAAAAAAAAAAATAAGGTTTGGTGTGGTGGCATACCCCTTACTTCCCAGTAGTTGGGAGGCAGAGGTAGACAGACCTTTGTGAGTTTGAAGCCGGCCTCGGCCTGGTCTACATAGTAGCCTCATGATAGAAATGAAAACAAAAGAATCCCCACAATATAGTGTGCATGGGTCTTGGGAGGAAACACAGGACCAGGAGGAACTGATGAACACATGCATGCACACATATGCACACACACAAATACATACCAGAGATTCCTGGTTCCGCCACACTCACCAGAGAAGATACACCACCCAGGAATTTTCTGAGAATCTGCTGGGCCTGGTGTTGCTATCAACACTGAAAAAATTCAGAGATGGAAGTAGGAGATGGATAGATGGACTTGCTGGGATACTGGCTGCTCATCTATTTTCTGCCAAGGACATAGTTCATTTCCTGAAGTCCTCTGCCTGACTCACCCAACAGGTTCCTGTTCCAGATCATTCCATGGGGAGCAGATCCCAGGCACTGGCCCCATAGGCTTCCATCTGAATCCCAGTTTTGGTATGTCTTTGGTGGTGGGACCCAGCTCACAATCCTAGGTAAGCTGTTCTCATGATCCAACTGTCTCAGGAAAGTCCATTTTTGCTCTGGGAAGTTCTTCCCATCTGCTTTTCCTAGCCTTGCAGTCTGAACGGTACCTTTTTCTGTGAATGAGGGAAAGGCAGTAGTTGTAAGGTAAACCACAGGGAAGGCCCCAAGCGCTTCATCTGTTCTTCTGAGGCAGATGCCCAAAAAGGGATCAGGGAATGAGAGTTTCAGGCTATAGAGATCATTGCACCTCAGCATCTAAACTGAGACCCAGATGCCCATCCAGACTAAGAAGGCCACATAGTAGGTGCAGGGATATGGCTGGGGACATGAACCCCACCTTCAAGATTCAGATCACCCTAGATAGAAAACCACAGAGGCTGAGCGAGGAGTCTGTCTCAGTCTAATTGTCTGCTGGCCCATGAGGTCATAGAGACACAGAAAAGGCTCAGAGTGATGAGGTAACGAGAACCAGGACCTCCCAGGATGGTTACTAGAAAACGCAGACTGTATTGTTCCTGGGGTCTCTCAGGCCTGGAGCCTGTGTTGTCTAACTTGCCTATCCTCCTCAAATGTCCTTAGACTTAGATAAGGAATGAGGGAGCAAATGGTGCCAAGTGAAATCAGGAGTCACCAGAGACTCCCTGAGCGGTCAGGCATTTGCTAGCCATCCTAGTCTGGGAGATGGAGCTCCAGGAACATAGCCATTGTAGTAGGTCTTGTGATTACTGTGGACAAACCATCGGGTCCTTGGAGGAGTTCCTAGGATTTTTTAGGATAGAATCTAATCCTTGGTGAGATAATGAAATGGAATCTGGAGCACAGGACCCGAGGCCCTTACACAGCAGGCACACCCCAAGACCAACTCCCCAGGACTGGTCTTGCACAATAAATGAGCAGCAATTCTCAGAGGAGGCTCTGAGTATTGGAGAAACAATGGGTGTTGGGTGTTGTGGGAAATAATAAAAAGAACAGCCAACTCTCCCGCACTCCAGCTGCTTTCTGCCTGCCAACTCTCCAGTGGGCAGAACTGGCAGGCTTCTCCTGCTCCTGCCGCCAGCAACTCTCTAGCTAGCCCCCGTAGTGACTGTCCACGCCACAGTCAGTCATCACAGCACCCATCAACCCAGTAGAAACAAAACTCTAGAAGCTTATAATTAACCAAACAGATTTATGTATCAGTAAATTCTTAACATACAAGATGCCCACACAATAATATCAAGGCCAATTAATAATGATAAAAGCTGCCTACCTAGATTAGACAAATTATCCCAATATTCTAACCTTTATGATACCATAACTACCCGTGGCTGGTTAAAGCTACTCTGGTTCACGTCTGCCTGCATCTTGGCCTTTTTCCTTCTTCCCGAGACTCTCTCTCTCTCTCTCTCTCTCTCTCTCTCTCTCTCTCTCTCTCTCCCATTCTTAGTTCTGCCTCCCTTTTCCCTGTCCAATCACAAGCCTCCTGCTGCCCTACTATTTAAATGTGATTGGACACACTGTGACATCCTGTCACAGTGAGGAGCCCCACCAGGAGGCCAGGGTCAGATCCCAACTCAGAGTCCAGTTCCTAGGGCTTAGAGAGTACAGCTGGCCTTATTCTGAGTCGGGAAATGAGATTGCGAGGGGCTGGGGCTGGGTCATTTCACCTGGAGGGGGAACATGGTCTAATGGGGTACCAGGCTGTCTGCTCTCCAGGGGACTCAAGTGGGCAGAGGAGAAGGAGGAAGCGTCCCTGGCTGGACCACTCTGATGCTGTAGTGAATAGCCACAGAACTCCTGCTAAGAGAAGGGTGCTTCCCTATCACATGGGCTCTCCTATGCCAACTCTTATCCCCTTCTCTATCTGTGCAGGTCAGCCCAAGTCTGACCCCTTGGTCACTCTGTTCCTGCCTTCCTTAAAGAATCTCCAGGCTAACAAGGCCACACTAGTGTGTCTGGTGAGCGAGTTCTACCCAGGTACTTTGGTGGTAGACTGGAAGGTAGATGGGATCCCTGTCACTCAGGGTGTAGAGACAACCCAACCCTACAAACAGACCAACAACAAGTACATGGCCAGCAGCTTCCTGACACTGATATCTGACCAGTGGATGCCTCACCGTAGATATAGCTGCCGGGTCACTCACGAAGGAAACACTGTGGAGAAGAGTGTGTCACCTGCTGAATGTTCTTAGACCACCGTCCCCCTGAAGCCTCCCTGGGCCTTGGTCTGAAGCGCCAGAAAAAAGTTTTTTGTTTTTGTCTTTGGTTTTTTTTTTTTTTTTTTTTTTTTTTTTTTTTTTTTTTTTTTTTTTTTTTTTTTTTTTTTTTTTTTTTTTTTTTTTGCCATTAACCATCCCACTGTCTTTTCGGTGCCTATTACTCAATAAATATCTTATCACCAACAAGAGAGTCTTGTCTATCTCATCACTTGCATGCCCAGGGATGCAGAGTTGGGGAGTCCTGGAACCCAGTGGGAAACTAATCCAGAGCAGAGCTCCCAATCCAAGCATTCTCTGAGAAATAGTGCTGCTGCTGAAATTCCTCCCTGGGGAGACATATGCAACATGTACCCCTTCTCCTAAGGCCCCGTCGACAAATCAAGGCACGATTCCACCAAAGCTCATTCTGGGAAACCAATGAGTTTCTTTGCTTTCTTACAGAGCATAGGTGAGGGGTTACTTACTGGGATGTGGGTGCCCCTCCCTTGTCACAGGCTGCACCTGAAAAACCTTACCTAGAAGGGTAAGGGCCTTTCCATACCTTCATTAAGGCAGAAATGTATCTAACAGATTGAAGGGAAGATCTTGGTACTTAGGTAAGAATCTCGTGCTACTCTCCATCCCTCCATTTGGGGGGTATAAACCATCAGCAAACACAACTGGGATGGTTTTCTTTTACAGTGGGGTGCAGCTGAATGCCCAAGATGGCGGTTTCTTGGGTTGGTGAACAGTCACTCACTATTGGAGATTGGTTCTAAGGCTTTGATTCAATAGGAAATCTGCGTGTCCAAACCCTAAAGGTCCTTGTCCCAAGTTGGTTTGGGGTCCTGGTCCCCAAACGGCCGATGACTGGGCATGGGGCAGGACCTTAGATTTAGGTAGCCACTGGCACTTCCCTGACTGGGCCCCGGGTAGCAGGGGAAGGTTTAGGAGTTCCCAGCCTTTGAGGTAGCCAAGGCATTTTAACTGGGAGCACAAATCGGTGTAGCTAAAATCTCCTGTTACAACTCACAAGTGTGGTCATCAGGATTTCAGTCCACATGCTGCTATGTGTTTCTCCTCCAGCATAGTCCTTCCCTCATGTCCTTCTCCCTTTCAGGATGTAACTGTAGCCTCCTAAGATAAGGCTTCTATTTCTCCTCTCGTCTCAGGGCTCAAGACTTAGAGACAGTAGGAAGGGGCTCAGGTTACATTTTAGTCAAGAACAGAGCTGGGATTGGAACCTAATCCAAGACCCACCTGTCCTGCTTGTTGCTGGTCCTGGGCGTTGCAGCTTGGTTTATCTTTGCCCCTGTCCTCACCATCCTCAGTTCTGATGAATTTCAGTCTGGAGGTTACAGGCGTGGCCAGCAGCAGTGTGACTTTTCCTGGTGAGATGTGAACAGATGTCTGTTCAGCTCAGATGGGGAACTGCTTGTAGACTACAGTAACAATTCCACTGAAGTCCATCGTGGCAAATTAATGAGTTTATTTGTTTTACTTATACGACTATGTATGACTCAGAGGTAGCTGCATCACCAAAAAGCCTTCCCATCATGATTGGCAGTCTCATGAGAGCTGCACTCTGGGGGCTCCTTTTTGAGACTCCCAGGCACCTTGGCTCCTCCCCCCAGCAGTTATTACAGCTTATAAAACCATGGGAATCTTATAAATCGTGGGAAAATTTCAGAACTTCTAGAGACTTATGCATTTGTTTACTTCCTGAGCCTTGTAAGTTTCTTTTACTTCCTGACTTATTTTTATTTTATGTGTATCTTGTCCATATGTGTGAAATGTGCACCGTGTGTGAGCCTAATGCCCCAGGAGGCCAGAAAGAGCAGTAGATCACCTCAAACTGGAGTCACAGATGGTTGTGTGCTGGGAAGTGAGCTATGGTCATCTGCAAGAGCAAAAACTGTTCTTAAACATTGAGCCTTCTTTCCAGCCCCTACTTTCCGAGTCTTAAGAAGTCTCCCTCTAGTATGCATTGTCTCAGTTTAGATAAAATTGCTACACCTTTGTTACAAGCAGGGTGGCTGATACTGGGAGAAGTGACAGGTTCCAAATCCTCTCCTTTTTTTTTTTACTGGGGTAATTCACACTCTGCAACATCTCAAGGCACATTGCCTCTCTAGGTTTGTTGGCCAGCTCCTGCATCCACAAGTTTTGTGCTTTTTCAGATGGCTGAACTTTGCAGTGCCTCACCAACTCCTCCTTTGGCTCCTTTAGCAGGTGTTTCCTGACATCTACCTTCCACAACTTGGTTTTCCAGGTGGTAACATAACCATGCATGTTTTTGGATTCTGTCTTAGTTAGGGCTTCTATGGGCATGATAAAAAACTATGACCAAACACACCTTTTGAAGGACAGTTTCAGTCTGTAGTCTATCATCCAGGAAGTCAGGGCAGCAGGAGCTAATGCAGAGGCCAAGGCTGCCCACTGTCTTGCTTCTCACTCCTTGCTCAGCAGACTTTCATAGAACACTCAGGACCACCTGCCCAGTCGTGGTGTATCCACAGTGACCTGGGCCATTCCACATCAATCATCAATCAAGAAAATGCAGCACAGGCTCGCCCACAGGCCAATCTGGTGAGAGCATTCCTTCTTAGTTGAGGTTCCTCATTCCCCAATGACTCTAGCTGTGTCAAGTTGACATGAAACTAGCAAGCACAATTAACCCTGTCAACTTGACACACAAATACATTAGCATAGCCTTTGCTTTTTTGTTGTTCCTAAGATTTCATATTAATATCAATATCACAATATGAAATATTCTAATTTTAAGGGTCTCACAGTCCTTAAAAATTTCAACACTTTAAAAGTTCAGTCTCTTTACAATATCCAAGGTCTCTCTGAAATTCCAAATATCTGTAAAATTCCAAAGCTTCTTAACTATGGGCACCCTGTAAAATACAAAATAAGTTAAATATTTTCATATTGCAAGAGAGAAGAACCAGGCAACATCACAATCAGATCAAAGCAAAATCAAAGTCAAAGAGTGTAAAGCTGCATGTCAGGCTGTTGGGCCTTCTCAGTCCCCAAGGGCTGGCCAAGCATATGCAGCACCTGTCGGAGGCTCAGGCCAGCTCTATTCCACAGACACCACTGTTCTTGGTGGCTATTCCATGATACTGTCATCTCTAACATTCTGCAAGCTTTGGCTGCAATTGAGTTGCACTTTCACCAACAGTCTCCTGGGCCATTGTCAGGGTCTCTGATCCTGCTACATGTTGTCAAGTGTCAACTTATCTCTAAGACCCTTTTCCTTCTGATGTTCTTACTTCAACCTAGGCTACTCATTTACCAGCGAACTCTCTGTGTTTCTCATGGTGCCAAGACTCAGTAGCTCCTCACGATTCCTTCATACCTTCACAACCAGTACTACATAGAAAACCCACACATTACTGAAGGCCTGCATCTGCTCAGCTGCCGGAGTACAGCTGCTTGGGGAGGTAGAACTCAGGGAGTTTGGTTGTGCTTACCCCACCCTGCCAGCTGGGTGGTTGGAGGGCTGTAGGGAAGTGCTGAGGCAGCACTCTTGGGTGGGAAAGTGCAGTCTGAGATGTGGGAAAGTTGGAGTTGGGGTCCCCGGGCCTGAGACAAGGCTGGGGCTGTGGGGTTCTCAGACTCTTGGATATCCAGGCACCACTGGGAGTTGCAGAAGAGCAGAGAACGGAGTTGGGGGGCCCAGTGGGCCAGGGACAGCATCTAGCCCAGAAAGGTGGCAGAAAGGAAGGGGAGCTCCAGCTTGTTTCACAAGGTGATTGTCCTTGGCTTGACAGAGGTAGGCTTGGTGGCAGTTTGGAATGCAGGGAGGCTCTGTAGACAAAGGCCTTCCCCAGGTTCCTCACCATAGATCTTGACAAAAGAGAGAGTCCATGGTTCTAAACAGTTTATTGTCAAGGCAGAAAAATTGATTTGTAAAACCATACCCCACTTCTCAGAGTGGACCTGAGATTAAATACCTTTTGCAGGGAGGAGTGTGTGGGAAGGGAGGCTGACCAGCTAAGCCCTCAGGCCTAGGTACCTCATTAGCATGGAGAACTCTGTTCTGGGCCTACTTGACTGTAAGATACATCTCTTTCGTGTGAGAAGCATGGCACATGTTCCAAGCCAGGAGTCTGGCAGGGAGCTGGGAGTCACCTAAGCCTCAGATGAGTGCCCACCGAGTCTCTGGGTCTCAACCTGCTCTACCTGACCAAACTTCCTGGCATGGTTTCATGTCCCACACATTACCAGTTTTGGTTGCCAGCACAAGGCACAGGTTTGGACTTGCCTGGACTATAGGTTTGTGTGCTGACTCTGAGGAAACACTTCCCAGAAGGTTCTGCTTCCTTAATGCTGGTTTTTTCTTAATCTTAGCTTAGCCTTAATTGTTCCAGTAAATCAAGATTTCACTTTAGTAGTTCTTAATTCAAAACATCATATAAATGGCCCAGATAGAGTCCCTAAGGGACTCTCAAAACTTCCCTCTGACATGTCCCAAGCCTTCATTGTCTGCATCACTTGCAACATGCTTGATCTTCCAAGCTCCCACAGAACATCCCACTGAGCTCTGGCCACTCAACAACTTTTCTAGCTCAAAGTTTGTGCCACTACAATGCTATTAAAAATATATGTAACACCCTATGGCTTGGTGCCAATTTCTGCCTTAGTTATGGTTTCAATTGTGATAAAACAAGATCAACATGAGCTTGGGGAGGAGAGCTTTTTTTTAAAAAAGATTTATTTATTTATTTTTATGTATGTGAGCACACTGTAGCTGTCTTCAGACACACCAGAAGAGGGCATCGGATCCCATTACAGATGGTTGTGAGCCACCATGTGGTTGCTGAGAATTGAACTCAGGACTTTGGAAGAGCAGTCTGTGCTCGTCACTGCAGAGCCATCTCTCCAGCCCAGGAGGAGAGCTTATTTCAGCTTATAGCTTGTAGTCCACCATCTAGGGAAAGTCAGTGTGGGAACTCAAGGTAAAAACTAATGCAGAGGCCGTGGGGGAACACTGCTCACAGGCTTGCATCTCCCTCTTACTCAACCTGCTTTCTTATACACCCTGGACCCACTGGTGAGGGAGGGGGCACCCACAATGATCTGGGTTCTTCCATATCAATCATCAATCAAGGAAGTGTACCACAGGCTTGCCCACAGAGCAATCTGGTGGGGCAGGTGGGGAATCTTCTCGGTGGAGGTTTCCTCTTCCCAAGTCATAGTTTTGTGTCAAGTTGACATAAAACTATCCGACACAGATTCAGTCAGAGAAAAGATGCTTGTTGCATCTTCATTGGAGCACGAAGCAGTGACTTTTAATTTGAACCTGAAATGAATCCTAAGTTGTTATTGTGCATGGAAGACTCAGGATGTCCTAAAGGGAGTTAGAAAACATTCTATGCTTCTGGAAGTCCGTTAAAACGGAGAAAGTAAACAACTCAGTAGCTTTAGGAGTCCTCTGAAACTATCAGACTCCCTTGGCTTCTCCATTGGTTATTTCTGATCTGCACAGGTGGGAGAGATGTGCTGAAGCACCTCATGTCAGTAAACTCCTGCATATGTGTTTTGTTTTTTTATTGTGATATTAATCTACTCTGAGCTTTGGACCATATCCTATAATGCCCCCTGCTGGCATCTACCCTCCATTTGTTCTTCTATGAGACGAGGTGTTCACCCTGGAAACATCTGCTGTTGTGCTAGGCAGTCACCAGCTTCAGAGCGTTTCCATGTCTTACTCCAGAACCATGAATAGAAACACATGCAGCATCAGACACCATTATGTCAGCTGTCCTGGCTGGCTTTGTGTGCCAATGTGACACAAGCTAAAGTCATCAGAGGGAAAGGAGCCTCAGTTGAGAAAATGCCTCTATTAAATCTGGCTGTAAGGCATTTTCTCAATTAGTGTTCAGTAAGGGAGGACCCAGCCCATTGTGGGTGGAGCCATCCCTGAGCTGGTGGTCCTGGGCTCTATAAGAAAGCAGGAAGAGCAAGCCTTGTGAAGCAAGCCAGGCAGCAGCATCCCTCCATGGCCTCTGCGTCAGCTCCTGCCTCCAGATTCCTGCTCTGCTTGAGTTCCTGCCCTGACTTCCTTCCGTGATGAACAGCAATGAGGAAGTGTAAGCTGAATAAACCCTTTCCTTTCCAACTTGCATTTTGGTCATGGTGTTTTGTTCCAGCAAAAGAAATCTTAACCAAGACACCAACCATTCCCAGGCCACTCACTGCAGGCCACAGACTATCAAAGGCACCCTTGGAAGGAGCCCTGGTCAGGGACACAAATCTTCTGAGTTTTCTAGTCTTCAGTTCTTATTCTGTCTGTTCTGATTCTCAGCCTGAGACATGAGGACAGGGGTCCTGCTGCCTGTGGAGGGAATGTGGGGAGAGATGATAAGGGAAAGATTTGACACTGAGTCCTTTCTATCAAAAAAAAAATAGCCACTAATCTACTTTAAAATCTATTTTAAAATTCTTTTTAGTTGCCATATTGCGTTATATAGTAAGGCTTTATTGCACATGCATATATTGTGGGTTCTTAATTAGGCTAATTAAGACACTCATAAGCTCACTTACTTCCCTTTGAACCTCCTCCCTGATGACCACTTACTAGCTGCCTAGTTTTCTGTGGCTATTTAAAATGAAACACACACATCTAAAGTTTAAAAGCTCATATCCGCATATAAGAAAAAAAACACGCAATATTTGTCTTTTGGAGTCTGGTTTATCTCACTCTGGAGGATTGTTCATAGCTCCATCTGGACACCTGAAAGCTTCATTTTTTAAACAGCCGAATAATATTTTATTATGAAACTGTACACCATTTATTTATTTATTTATTTATTTATTTATTTATTTATTTATTTATACTTTATTTACATTTCGAATGTTTCCCCCTTTCCAGGTCTCCCCTTTGGAAACCCCCTTATCCACTCCCCCCCCCCTTCTATGAGGGTATTCCTCCACCCACTCACCCACCCACCCACTCCCAT
>CM052713.1:2123263-2142442 GCA_028551405.1 Uromys caudimaculatus
GGGGGGGGGGGTGTCAGGCCAGTTGACACTGTTGCTCCCTCCATGAGACTGCAAACTACCTCAGCTCCTTCAGTCCCTTCTCCAACTCCTCCATCTGGGACCTCACTCTCAGTCCGGCGGTTGCTGTGAACTGAATCTTGGGCGTTCTGAACTTTTGGGCTGATATCCACTTATCAGTGAGTGCATACCGCTGTGCACCGTTTTTGTTATGCGTTCCTCAGTTGATGGCCATTCGCCATTTTCCAGTGTCTGACTGTTAGGGAACAGAGCAGCAGTGAACATGATGAGGAGGTGCCTTTGCAATAAGATGCAGAGTCCTGTGGTATTTGTCCTAGAGTGATGTGGCTGGATATTGTGGTAGATCCGTTTCAGATTTTTAGGGAGAACTGATTTGCCCACCACGCTGGTTTCCACTGGGCCTGTATCAGTTCACTCTCCTACCAATAGTGAATATGCACCCCCCTCTCCCCACATTCGCACCAGCATGGGCAATCATTTGTTGCTTTTTCTTGGTCATTTTGACTGGTGTAAGATGAAGTCTCAAAGTAGTTTTGATTTGCATTTCCCTGATGACTAAAGATGACGAACATTTTAAAAGTGTTTCCTAGACATTCGTGTTTCATCTTCGAAGAGGTCTCTGGTTAATTCTACACCCCATTTTAAAATTGTATTACTTATTTTCCTGATGTTCGGCTTTATTGAGTGCTTTGTATTTTCTAGCCACCAACCTTCTATCAGATGTATACTTGGCAAAGTTTTTTTCTCTACTTGGTAGACTGTGACTTTACACAAATGATGGCGTCCTTGGCTGCACAGAGGGTTTCCAGCCTCTTGGGATTCCATTTATTGTTGTCTCAGTTCCTGTGCCAGTGGTGTCCTGCTCAGCAAGTCCCCTCCTGTGCCAGAACTTTAACACTACCCCCTGCATTCTCTTCTATCAGATTCAGGGTATCAGGTTCTTACATTGAGCTCGTTGATCTATTTGGATTTGAGTTTGTAGAGGATGATAAATATGGCTCTATTTTCATTCTTCTATATATCCTTTCAGGGTAAAAAGATGGAAAAAATATTCCAAGTAAATGGACCTAAGAAGTAAGTATGTGTAGCTGTTTTAATATCTGACAAAATAGATTTCAAGTCTAAATTAATCAGAAGAAACACTACATACTCATCAAAGGAAAAAAATCCACCAAGAGGATATTGCAATTCTAAATATTTATGCACCAAACACAAGGGATCTCAAGTTATAAAAGAAACATTACTACAGCTTAAATCACATATGGACCCTCACACAATAATGTTACTTTCACCAAGACAGGTGTCCAGACAAAAACTACACAGACAGATGCTGGAATTAAATAACATGATAAATCATAGGGACCTAGTAGACATTTACAGAATGATTCACTTGTACACTGAAGAATACACTTTCTTCTGTGCAGCCCATGGAACTCTCTCCAAACTTGACCACATACTTGGACACAAAGCTATTGTAACAGATATAAGAAAATTGGTGTTAAGGCCAAAGCTCATGCTAAAAGAGATGAAAAGATTAAGGAAAATTTTGATCCATAGGTACGGGCCAGCATGTCCTTGGGCCAGAGAGCTGGACATCTGTCTTCAGGTCGGAACATTTGTGGTGTTGACCAGTCAGGAGTGAATTAAAAATGGGTGATGTTGAAAAAGGCGAGAAGATTTTTGTTCAGAAGAACACCCAGTGCCACACTGTGGAAAAGGAAGGCAAGCATGAGACTGGATCAAATCTCTATGGTCTGTTTGGGTGGAAGGCAGGTCAGGCTTCTGGATTCGCTTACACAGATGCCAACAAGAACAAATACATCACCTGGAGGGAGGATACCCTGATGGACTATTTGGAGGATCCCAAAAAGTACGTCCCTGGAACAAGAATCATTCACTGGAATTAAGAAGAAGGGAGGAAGGGCAAACCTAATAGCTTATCTTTAAAAGTCTACTAATGAATGTCTCACGACTTTTAGTGCATACCATAGTTTAATTCATACACCAAATTCAGATCATGAATGGCTAACAATGTTTGTGTTGACAGTCCTGATTTAAGTAAAGCCTACATGTCATAAAGTGGATATGATCTTTTCTAAAGTAACAATTACAGTTGTATACATGCTATCACTGCTCTCCCTTTCTGCAGATAAGATTGGACTTAATTAGTAATGTTTTACTTTCCACAAAGATGGTGGTGTCATTTCAAACCAATAAATAGTTTTATACTTAGATTCTGTAACTGGGCATATGAATGTTAAAACAGTGAGAAAATTCTATTACTGTCTCAGAAACAAGAAGGCTCACCTGTGTTTCAGTTTGTGTTCACTGGTCTGTTACAGGCAATGGCTAAACTTCAGGAAACAATTGTCTATTCTTGACAATGTTGTTTTAATTAGAATTCCCTATGCAAAGGCACTTACTGTGGTTTATGTAAGTAGTATTTTACACTTAAAAAAAAGAAAGGCCTGATCCAAAATGAAATAAAGGGATAGATACCCTTAGGGTAAGAAGCCACCCAGCTATCCTCGATGATGTACTTCCTTCAACAAGGTCACACCTATTCCAACAAGACCACACCTCCTAATAGTGCCATTTCCCAGGGCCAAGCATATTCAAACCACCACATTCCACTCCCTGGCCCTGAAAGGCTGTTTAAGCACATGTCTATGGGGGACATACCTAGCCATAGCACAATGAAAGACACATTTAGTCCAACTTCAAAGGTCCCCAAAGTCTATAGAAGTCTCAACACTGTTAAAAGTCCAAAGTTCAGAGTCTCTTCTGAGATTCATGCAAATCACTTAAATGTAATTCCCTATAAAATCAAAATCAAAGAGTAGATCGCATACTTCCACCATCACAGGATATAAAATATGATTTCAAAATGTCATCGTGATGAAATACTGAACCAAAGCAAGACCAAAAGCCAGCTGGGCAAACTCCAAAATCTACATCTCCATGTCTAATGTCAAAGTGTTCTTCAGATCTACAGCTTCTTTCAGCTTTGTTGATTGTAGCACAACTCTTTCTCTTTGGCTGGTTCCACTCCATGTTAGTAGCTTTTCTTGGCAGGTATCCCATGGTTCTGGCATCTTGAACATCTTGGGGTATCCATGGCAACTTCAGTTCCTTACAGCTTCTTGTTCCAATGTCCATAATCCACTCATGATCTTCTGGGCTCCTCCAAAGGGCTTGGGTCATTTCTCCAGTTTGGCCCTCTGTAACACTCTAGGCTCTTGTTGACTTCACTCCACTTCTGCTGCTGTTCTTTATGGTCATCACATGGTACTTGCATCTCTAATATGCTGGGGTCTTTGGCTGCAACTAAGCTTCACCAATAGCTTCTCATAGGTTCTATTCCTGGTGCCAAGTCTCAACTTCTTTGCATGACCCCTTCAGTCCTGGGCCATTGGACTGCAGCTGAGGCTGAACCTTCACCAATGGCCTTTCCTGGCCTCTCACAGTGCCAAACCTCAGCTGTTCTCTGTGACCCCTTCATGCCTTCCAAACCAGTACCACTTGGGTGATTTTTATACATTACCAAATCCAGATGCAGCACAAGGTACAACCTTAGCTATCTCTGGAACACAGCTTCCCTGTGCTCTCAGAAAACACTTCCCAGAAGATTTTACATTAGTGATACTAGTCTTTTCTTAATCACTGCTAATTTCATAGCTCTGGCTAATCAGAATAAATTGTCTCAGTAATCCTTTTTATACTTGACTTTGCATCTAGAGCTACATGCCCAAAGCTGGCAAGTTCTACTACTTGCTGGTGCTGAAACATGACCCCTTTGTTCTATTACATCTTCACCAGCTTTCTGGTTTCAATAGTTTTTTTCTCTGTCCAAGCTTGGCTGTCCTGGAAATTGATCTGTAGACTGAATTGGAACTCAGAGATCTGAATGTCTCTGTGAATGCTGGGATTAAAAGCATGTACCACCATGCCTGGACCTATGCTTTTTTTTTTTTTTATTTAACTTTTTCAAAAGATCTTTATAAGTTCTGGATTATAGTTCATTCCAGATGAAAAGTCCAAAATAAAAACAATAACCAGGGCATAATAACACCTAACATGATATAACTATCCCTTGTTCAACTGCAAACACATAAACAATAAGCTTATCTGGGTGGGAATCTTGCCCTGAGGCCACTACTCAATTCTATTTAAACATTGAACACAGGATTCAGCTCCACTGTACTTCCTGGTGTCCCTTTAATACTTGAACCATAAGTTGAAGTGGAAATTTCTGGTTTCTTTGGAGACACAGTTATGTCATGTGATGGTGTCTTCTGAAAACTGTTTTCTGAGAGGATTTTTGTTGAGGTAGACATGTGGGAGGATGTTTTGCTGAGAACAGACATATGGTATTTTTCTGGAAGCTGCCTGAAAAAACGGCATGTGATGTTTTGTTAGAGCAGATGCTTGAGAGAACACATGACGTTTGGAAATGATATAAATATAACCCAACAGACTATGGATGACAATGTGGCATTGGTTCACCTTGCCACTCTTTGCTGGTCTTCATTGGGTTTTGCCGATGTTGGTCTTTGCTGACAATGATGTGGCATTGGTTTGCCTTGCCTTCTTTGCTTATCATTTGTTGTGACTTTGTAGTGAGAAATGCATCAAAGAAATTCTGATGATATTCCAGCAGCTTCTTGCTGCTTCCTTATACTTGGGTCCATTGACAGAGCCTTGAAATTTCTTCTGGATTGAACTTCTATTGCTGATTTGTGAATGGTGTTTGTGAGTGGATCAAGCTACCACTGCTGGTTTGTGTGAACTGAACTAATATCTTGTCAACGAAGATTGGAATCACCCAAAGAACTATTTCTAAAAAGGACAACATCCCCCTTTTCCCTATTAACCTTTCCTTCCCACTACCTGTGGTGGGTGGAGGGCAAGAAGGTATATTAAAGCATTAAAGAACCATTATTAAAGTAGGGTTTGAAAAATCTAAGCCTACAATAAATTTCCTATTTTTTCTTTCTAAGCTTTCTACAATAGATCAAACCACTCCTCATAAGATTGAGCTACAAGACAGAGTTTGAATTGGTTTGTTTTGAGATCTCCTTTGCCAATGCAATTAATCTAAATCTCATCAGATTTAGTCTCAGGCAGATGCTTCAGTCAACAACAAAAAGCAGCCACTTTCTTCACCAAAATATCACAAGAACAGTCTCTAGTCAACATATTGAAATTCTCCTCTGAAATCTCTTGAGCATGCCCCTACAGTTCAAATCACCCTCAATACTACCGTCTTTCATGTTTCTACTAGAATGACCCATCAAGTCCCATTTAAAGCATTCCACTTTCCTAATCCAGTGTCCTCAAATCCACATTTCTTCAAATCAAAACATGATCAGGCCTATCACAGCAATATTCCAGTTCCTGGTACCAACTTCTGTCTTAGTTTGGATTTCTATGGCTGTGAAGGGACACCATGACCAAGGCAACTCTTATAAAGGAAACTTTATTTGGGGCTGGCTTATAGTTTCAGAGGTTCAGTCCATTATCATTATGGCAGGAATCATGGCAGCCTGTAGATAGACATGGTACTGGAGGGCCATGAATTCTACATCTTGATCTGCAGGCAGCCAGGAGGAGACTTTCTTTTCCTCACTAGGTGAGGATTGAGCATAAGACTTCAAAGCCCATCCCCACAGTGACACCTTTCTTCTAACAAGGCCACACCTACACTGACAAGGCCACACCTCTTAATAGTGCCACTTGCCATTGGCTACGCATATTTAAATCACCACAAATGATCAACACATCTTATAAAAGGAGGCATTTTCTTTGTGGCTTGTGGTTAGAATCTATGATAGAGGAACAAAAATATTGTGGTAGGAACGGCAAGAGAGAATCTCTTGATCGGAAAGTTGGAGGCAGAGAAGAGGTAGGGAGAAAGGCAGTGGGTGTAATAGTTTGTATATGTTTGGCCCAGGGAGTGGCACTATTAGGAGGTGTGGCCTTGTTGGAATAGGTGTGCCACTGTGGGCGTGGGCTTTGATACGCTAGTCCCAGCTGCCTGGAAGTCAGTATTCTGCTAGCAGCTTTTAGATGAAGATGTAGAACTCTCAGCTCTGCCTGCACCATGCCTGCCTAGGTGCTGCCATGCTCCTACCTTGATGATAATGGACTGAACCCCTGTAAGCCAGTCCCAATTAAATGTTGTTCTTATAAGAGTTGTCTTGGTCATGGTGTTTGTTCACAGCAGTAAAACCCTAACTAAGACAGTGGGAATGGCATAAGTCTTTTGAAACCTCAAATCCCACTTTCTTTGACACATCTCCTCTAACAAGTCCACACCTCCTAATCTTTTCCAAGCAGTTCTACCAGCTGGGGAACAAACATTCAAATATGTGAGTCTATGGGGGTCTTTCTCATTCAAACCACAATAAGAATACACAACCAACACTTTCTAAATAGTTAAAAAAATGTAGAAACTTAAGCCACATTATAAAACTCCTTTTATAAAGTCATTGTTATTTTAATAGCAAAACAAGGTTAAAACACTACAAATTGAAAATTATAGCTTAGTATCCATATAGATGCAAAATTTCTAAATAAAATATTCATAAATTAAATACAGACATAAATCTCTGGTAGGAGTACGGGAATGGTTCAATATATGCAAGTCAAGAAATATAATACAGTATATAAATGCATTTACAGACAAAAAAATCGCATGGCCACTTTAGTAGAAATTTGCAAAAAGCAATTTGGGGAACAAAAAGTTCATTTGGTTTATACGTCCATATCGCTGTTCATCATAGAAGTTGGGACAAGAACTCATACAGGGCAGGAACCTGGAGGCAGTAGCTGATATAGAGGCCATAGAGGATCTTATTACTTACTGGCTTGTTCTTCATGACTTGTTCAGCTTACTTTTTTTATAGAACCCAGGAATGGCACCACCCACAAGGGGCTGGGCTCTCCCTCATTAATCCCTAATAATGAAATGCTCTGCAGGCTTGCTTGTAGTCAGATCTCATGGAGGCATTTTCTCAACTGAGGTTCCCCCTTCTCAGAGGACTTTAGCTTGTGTCAAGTTGACATAAAACCAGCTAGTACAATGCCTCAACACAATAAATATTATATATGACAAACCACACCTAACATCATCCTAAGTGAAGAAAAACCTGAAGCAATCACATTGAAATCAGGACTAAGACTGGGCTGTCCACTATCGCAACTCATTTTCAATGTAGTACTTGACATGCTAGCTAGAGCAATAAGATAAGAGAAGGAAACTAAAGGGCCACAGATAGGAAAAGAACCCATCAAAGTATCTCCATTTACAGAGGATAGGATATTATACATAAACAGACAAAAATTCTACCAGGAAACTTCTAGAAATGACCAACAAGTTCAGCAAAATGGTCTAATATAAGACAAACTTGCAAAAATCAGTAGCCATTCTGTATACCAACAACAAACTGGGAAATCCATTATGGACATCTTTGCATCTGTGATAGCAACAACAAATTTTCTAATAACCCCGGTGTCCTAGTCACTGCTCTATTGTTGTGAAGAGACACAGTGATCCAAAGGCCATGGATGTGGGAGGGGACAGGCATGGATTTTTGAGAACCTTGGGGTCTACTCCCGGTGACACACTTCCTCCAACAACATACCTACCCAACAAGGCCACACCTCCTCGTCCTTGGAGTCATGTGGAACAGCTCTGCCGTGACTAAGCCTTCGAATATGAACCAAGTTGGGCCATTCTTGTTCAAGCCATCACACCTGGTACAGATATGAGAAACTCCCTTTAGAGTTCTTGGTCAGGTGAGTCTAAATTACTTTTCAAACAGTATAAGCTTTTGTCGTTGCCCTTAGTTGCCTCCCAGAGGTTGAACGTAAGTCCATATTGCTTAAGACACCATGTATTTTGGTCATGGGCCTGGGAAGATTCTAGCTCATCTGACCTGAAACCTCCTCCCTGTGAAGTAGCTTACAGTACTATATAGACCAAAGGAGGGCAGCAACCAATAGTCTCACCTAACCTTGCCACCCATTGTTCACAACAATGAACAGCATGCATAAGATATCCCTAAAAGTTCCCAGATGGAGGAGTTGGAGAAGGGACTGAAGGAGCTGAGGGAGTTTGCAGCCCCATGGAGGGAGCACCAGTGTCAACTGGCCTGACCCCCTGGTGCTCCTGGACCACCAACCAAAGAATACACATGGAGGGACCCATGGTGCTGAAGAGTTAAAAGAAAAATGCAGGCAGCCCAGACACTCTCGCCCTCCCCCTTCCCTCCTCTCAGCCCAGACTAGCCCAGACACTCCCACTTTCCCCCTCCCCTCCTCCCGTTCTGGTCAGCATGTCGGCCTGCCCAGACGCTCCTGCTTTCCCCCCTCCCCTCCTTTCATTCTGGTCAGCTTGACCAAGGACATTCTGTTTTTCCTGCCATAAGATAAAAACAAACCACAAGGACATGTATGTAACTGAAACCCTGTATGCATGGAAAATTCCATTTGCTCTTTTCTATAAATACTCTTAATTTTAGCTGATAGAGGTCGACTCCTCTGGTCTCTGTATAGACTATGAGTCGGCCCTAGTGCACTAGATTAGGCTCAAATAAACCTCTTGTATTTACATCAAGAACGGTCTTTCGTGAGTTCTTGGGGGGTCGCGTCATCCCGAGACTTGAGTGAGAGTCTCCCCAGCTCGGAGGTCTTTCAGTGCTCGCCACATATGTGGCAGAGGAGGGCCTTGTTGGTCATCAGTGGGGGGAAAGGCCCTTGGGCCTGAGGGTGTTAGATGCCCCAGTATAGGGGAATGCTAAGGAGGGAAGATGGGAGTGGGTGGGTGCGTGGGTGGGTAGGGAAATACCCTCATAGAGGCAGGAGGAGGGGGAAGGGATAGGGGGATTCCAAAGGTGAGACCTGGAAAGATGGAAACATTTGAAATGTAAATTAAAAAAAAAAGATATCCCTAAAAGTGCAGTAGTGGCCTCCAGATAGCAGTAACTAACAGCTGTCTAACGGGAGGGAAAGCTTGCCTGGGACTGGAAATCTACCTGATTTTCCAGGGCTAGTGAGCTCACGGATCTTACAGAAGAATCTCTTACCACCACTTTACTAGCATAATTCCCCAAAGCATTTTAAATAATTATTCTTGTATTCACAGACAAGTGAAGCTCTCTCCCCTCATCCTAGAAGTTTTTATCTGCAGTAGACAGCGAGTATTACAGAAAACCACGACTGGTCAAAACGCAGAGGAAAACTAGTCACAAGGTGGCCAAACTCAATGACCACATAAGCAACACAGTTTCTGCACCTAAGGCTCAGAAGCACAGTGGAAGAGGAGCTGGGAATACTGCAAGAGTCAGAGGACCAGGAAGTCTTTTGTGAGGTTATGACTTATAGAAATGAATAGAGAAGCTACCCCATGATGCTTCAAAAATATGGCTGCCTAAAAGGACAAATAATAATACCAGTAATACCAAATAATAATAATAATGATACCAAATAAAAATAATAATATCAATAATAGCAAATAATAATACCAGTGACATACTGTCACAGAAGGGAGAAACGTCCTGGAGTTCTACCCCTAGACAAAGAAATACAGGCAACTAAGGGCTGTTGAGAGTTCAGGGCTGCTCTTCTCTAGGGATGAACCTCATGATTGGCTATACAATTCCAAGTAGTTTATCCTTGAAACCATACATGTACAAACAACACTAACTGGCTCAGATGTTACACATACATGTAACAGTAACAAGAAAAAAAGACCATTAATTTGAGGAGTGAGATGGGTGCATGGAAGGAGCTGGAAGGAGTAAAAGGGGATGGGGAAATGATAGAAATATATTTTTTATTAAAACATTATTCTGGGGCTGGAGAAATGGCTCAGTGGTTAAAGAGCACTGACTGCTCTTCTGGAGGTCCTGAGTTCAAATCTCAGCAACCACATGGTGGCTCATAACCATCTGATGTCCTCTTCTGGTGCATCTGAAGACAGCTACAGCCTACTTACATTAAAAAGAAAATCTTTGGGCTGGAGCGAGCGGGGCTGGATCGAGAGGGAAAGAAACAAAAAAACATTATTCCCATCATCCCTAGAGGCATTGTAGGTGTAGCTGCTGTGTCACATGTGCGCCAGTAGGTGGCAGAGAGGAGGCAGGCTATGTCTACACTCAAGTATTCTGACCTGTGAACATCTGAATGCTTAGTAGCTTAACATTTTATGAAAAAAGTGAGCCTGAGATGACCACTAGTCTGGTGCCAGGGAGCTTGGACAGGGAGCTAGCAAATGAGATGGCCACCAGTCCATCGCCAAGCAATCCTGAGAGGGGCAGAGCATGCCTGAGATGACCCCTGCCCGGCGCCATAATGCACAAGCAGAGACCATTCCTGAAATAACCTCAGACACCAGAGACCCTAGGTGCCACTGAGGAGCAAGTAAGTGGTGGAGAAATGGAAGAGAAAGAGAAATAGAAGGATGTGGGCACAAGGAAGAGAGGCAGAACTGCAGACTCGAGGGTAGAGAGGAACAGCCCGATATGAGTAGTCAGTAATGCCACCTGGGGCCACATCTGGGTCTGTGGCCCTGCAGCAGTAGGGGTCTGTTACTACAAAAGGCCAGGATGTCACTTGAGGACAAGATAACTGACGGCTGTGCAAAACTGGACCTACCCCTCATTTGGGCATCATGGGAGACTTGATCTTAGAATCACGAGAGCAGGAGAGATGACCCTGCCCCTCACCAGCTTTATTCATCACTTGGGAGAGTGGGCCCTGCACCTCCCCTAGGCAGTACAATACAGCTGACCCTGGTGGCGGGGACAGGGGGCAGGTGAGCTAGCCCGGAAGGTGTAAGTATCTGGTCCTGCAACTTGTCTGTCATGCAGCAGTGTGGGTGAGATGCCCTCCCCCCACCCTCACCCCTTGTCACTTACAGCAGGCAGGAGAGCTGTCTCTGCTCCTTACCTGCTGCAGCACTTGAGAAAGTGGGTCCTGCACCTTGACTGGGCAGCAGGGTAGAGCTGGCCCTAGCTGCAGGGGATGCTGATGAGCTGGCCCCAAGAGCATGACAGCAGGAGAGCCTACAGTGTGACAGGGGGTGGAGGGTGGGACAGGTGGAGGTGGGGTGGTCAGGATCTTGGTCAGTGTGAGTGTGGGAGAAGCAGCCTTCTCTGGAGATAGTTTTCATTGAGACATCTCTCTTTATTGTGGGGGAACAAGGTCTATATAAACCTTGGGGTTTTGGGGGTGAATGTATGTTATTGGTTGGTACTTAGGTGCTGGAGAATGCTTCATTTGTATGAGGAGGAATTCCAGGTGTTTTCTGGACATGACCTTATTAGAAGAGAGGAAGCTTAACTTGTAATCTGGTCACCAGGCTATGTGACTACCTCGAGGGTGGCAGAGGTGGGGGTCGCAAGGCTCTGTGCACCAGGACATATAGGCCCAGAACAGGGAGGAAGCAGTCCTATTCCTGCTGGTCTCAGCATGAGATTTTTGGGGTTTGGACATGTCTTGACCTCATTGCTCTGAACCATCTCTCCCTGCCACATGGCTTTCCCTCTCCACAGCTACCTGTGTAGGGATGGTACCACCCATAGTAGACTGGGCTTTTCCACATCGATCATTAATTTAAAAAAATGTCTTACGGACTTTCCTACAGGCCACCTGATAGAGGCAATTTCTACATTAAGATTCTGTTTTCTTACTCAAGAGGTAGAGACAGGTTGATCTCCATGAGTTCCAGGCCAGCCTGGTCATTAGAGTGAGTTCCAGGTCAACCAGGGCTACACAGAGAAACTCTGTCTCAGCACCCTCCACCCAAAGATTTTGTTTTCCCAGTTTGAATCAAGTTGACAAAAACAAAGCAAATTTACCATCACAGGAGGCATAATAACATTAACGAATCAGTTTACAACTTTATTAAAAGAGAGTTGAATCCAAATTACATTTATAGCATAAGGTCAACCTGTCCACATATGTTGTTAAACTACAAGATTTCTGTTTGTTGCAAGTGTTTTTGGAAAATATTTTTTGTGGTCTGTTAATTTTAAAAGGCTCCTTTTTTTCTTTATTGAAGTTGGAGAATTAAAGAATGTTACATTTTAACCTTGAACAGATAAATTATCTTGTAATCAGAGAAGGCAGAAGTTCTTTCTATATGCTAGCCCTGTAACTGGAATCTTGAACACAGCAAGCATGCATTACCTAGGGCGCTGGAAGAGACAGCAAATTCTTACTCTGACAGGAGAATGGCTCTGCTGACAGGCTGGACCCGGAGCCTGTGTCTATAGCATATATATATATATATATATATATATATATATATATATATATACACACACACACACACACACACACACACACACACACACACACACATATATATGTATATATATATATATATACACACACACACACACATATATATGTATATACATATATATATCTCACCTATACACACAGCACCTATTCACATAATACCTATACATGTAGCACTGATACATACAGCACCTATACATAGCATGTATACATATAGCACTGATACATACAGCACCTATACACATAGCATCTTTACACATGGCACCTATACATATAGCACCTACACATAAGCAACTATACATATAGCAGCCATACATACAGCACCTAACACATAGCACCCACACATGTAGCACCTATACATTCAGCACCTATATACACAGCACCTGTACATACAGCACCTATACACACAGCACCTATATATACAGCACTTATACACACAGCACCTATACACACAGCACTTACACATATAGCACCTATACATTTGCCAGAGGATTTTCATCACCTTTTGTGCTATGCCTGGAGACTTGGGATTGACAGTCTCAGAGTATTCACTTTTTTTTTTTTATCCAGAAATCAGTAAAAGTTGTCAGATAATAATAAATACTGAACTTTGAAGAGCCAGGTCTGAAAGGGGTTGGCACTTTGCCTATTTAGTTCTAATCTGTCTGTGTTGGATCCATCAAGCAAAAATCAAACCAAACCAAACCAAACCTCTGACCAAATGGTGAGTTCCTGTCAGTCAGCTAAGGGGATGAAGGGAACAGTAGCCTATATTTGGATGATCTCAGTGTATGAGTCAAGGTCCTTTAGGGTAACAGAACTTACAGAATAGATCTTTCTATAGATATAGAAAGGGGATTTATTGGAATGACTTACAGTCTTTGGTCCACCTAACCCAACAATGTCTGGCTGTGCACGGAAAGTCCAAGCATCCAGTAGTTCAGTTCATGATGCTGGGTGTCTCAGCTGGTCTTCTGTATACGCTGGAATCCTAAAGATGCTCTAATGCCAGTGAAGGAATGGGCTTGTTGACAAAGTGAGAGCAAGCAGACAAAGAGCAAAACCTTAGTTCTTCCATGTGCGTATATAAACTTCTAGTAGAAGGTATGGCCCAGATTAAAGGCATGTGGCTTCCCTCCTTAAGATCTACATTAGAAGTGGACCTTCCCACTTCACAGTAAGTGAAGATTCCTCACAGGTGTGCCCTCCATTTTTGGGTTGTAGTTAGTTCCAGATGTAGTCAAGCTGTCAACTAACAACAGCCACTACATTAAGACTAATTAAGAGTGACCCTGATTTCACTCTTGAGTAAGCCAGTTTGTTCAGATGGACTTCAAAGGAACACACACAGATAGAGGCTCACCACCATGAATGCTGGAGGCAAGAGGCATACTTATTCACCTCCAGCTCACAGTGGGGCCAGGTTGTGTACAGAAGCAAGCACTGTGAAGACCTTGGTAAATGAATGTTCTCAATATAACAGTTTACAGTCAAAGCGCAGAGGGTGACTGACTGGGGAGTGCTCATGCCTGAATGGGACATCTACGTCACACCCCTCTACACAAGGCTCAGGGACTATCACAGAAGAGGGACCGGAACAACTGTGAAGTTCAGAGGTCAAGATGTCACAGCCACTGTGCTTGCTAGCACAAGATCAAGCTACACTACATTTCAGGATGCACGAGGGAAGGGCTCAGACCTCCTCCAAGGTGAGGAGCCATTGGCAGCTCATGGCTGCTGGGGATGTGTGTGTCAGTTTCCTTTGGAGGTGCGGCCCTGGTACGTTGCCCATGCCTCAGTGGATGGTTCCATATGCATGCATGAGGGCAGCACTTATTGGGCTCAGTGTGTTATATTTTTTAAAGAATAACAGTTTATAGCTGCCAACCCCAATCACCAGCTCCTTCAGCCCTGCTGGCTGAGTGTTGCTTCAACTCCTGCAGTAATCAGCAACTGTCCTTGCAATTCCTGGTACCCTTCTCATAATGAATGTGATTACTGTCTTAGTTAGGGTTGCCATTGCAGTGAAGAGACACCATGACCAAAGGAACTCTTATAAAGGACAACATTTAGTTGGGGCTGGTTACAGGTTCAGAGGTTCAGTCCATTATCATCATGGTGGGAAGCGCGGCAGCATGCAGGCAGACGTGGTGCTGCAGAAGGAGCTGAGAGTTCTGCATCTTGATCCACAGGCAGCAGCAGGAGACTGTATCTCATCCTGAGTGTAGCTTAAGCACTTGAGACCTCAGATGTGTCCAAAGCCACCACAGTGACACACTTCCTCCAACAAGGCCACACCTACTCCAACAAAGTCACACTCCTGTAGGCCAAGCATTCAAATACATGAGTCTTGGGGACCACTCCTAATCCAACCAGTGCAATCACCAATTGTGCCTCTTACATGCTAATGTAATCTTTGAATTTGTTTTTTAAAGGACTTCATATCTATATGAAACAGTTAATGTTCTGTTTTGAATATGCTTTTATTACTTAAATAATATTTCCTATATTTCACTATTCTCTGCTTTACCCCAGTCCTCTGATCTTTGTTCCCAAAGCACTTAATGAATTTGGAGCAATTACAGTCCTTAAAACAGAAGTAGGCATGTCTGTCAAATTCCTCCAGTCTGTATTATACACTTGCGGAATGAACTCACTTCTCTCACTAGACTTCACACCCTGGAGCACAGGCATATTCTCATTAGCAAAGCTGTTGGCACGCAGTGATATTGTTATGTTCAGGTAGTGCAGCCCATTTAAAAAATATGAATGCTAATATCACATTAGCATATATAAAACTTCAATTTAAGAAAATTAGTGAAAACTGGAAAAATACATGTATGTTACAATCAGTAAAGGCATGAGCAACATGTAGACCCATGATAATGAAGTTTTCTGGACTCACAAAGGACATTCAAAAACATAATGGAACAGGCTTTAAAAAACTAGCTTTTGGGTCTGTCATGGTGACACATCCCAGCACTCGGGAGGCAGAGGCAGGTAGATCTCTGTGAGTTCAAGGCCAGCCTAGCTTACACATTTAGTTCCAGAACAGCCAAGGCTATTAAAAAGAGAAACCTGGTCTCAAGAAAGAAAATAAAATAACAAAACAAAAACTAGCTTTTTACTATGGTGATTCAATATTAGAATATAAAATCTCTTTTACCTGGTTTTATTCTCAATCCAATATACCTTTATTTGTCAAGAGACTTAAGGCACTTAAACCAATTGGTGCCTTAAGGACAAAAATCTTAGTTTAGTAACACTTTTTGAAAAAGACAAATATCATTCTGAATAGTTCTTTTTTCACTGTTTAACTGTCTGTTTAATGCTTTGCCTGTGATCGTACACTTATTTAACTCTGGGAAATGTATTGTTGTAGAGAGGTCCCAGGGAGGAGAAGAGGTAGAGAAACCACGTGGAGAAACCGGAAGCATTCGCCAGGAGGTTGTGAGGACAGAGCAACAAGGAGGACATACATGGAGCAGAGCGAGCCAGGGCGAGACAAGACCAGCAAGCAACGGGACATATGTCTAGTCTTAACAGTGTTAGAGGGTTAGAATAGCTTAGAACCTGCCCAGCCTAGGCTTACAGCTTTTAAATAACTTTAATAGGTCTTCATGTCAATGATTTGGGAGATTATATGGGAACAGATAAGGATTTAATGCTTAAATTACAGTCTGCATATCGGTTTCTTTTCAAATAAATGGTCAGAAAATATAGAAATATAGAGAATATAGAATGCTTTTCTTGTCAAAGTAATTTGCCATAGTTTATAGTCATATTAGTACAATTTAATTTGTATGTATATTATGATCATGTCACTTTAAAAAGTTAATTTATTCATTTTACTTCTCAATCACTGCCCTCCTTCCAGCCCTTTCCATCTCCTCCTCTGAGAGGGTGGGCCTCCCTGGGTATAATCCCAACCTGGAACAACAAGTCTCTGCAGGGCTAGGCCTCTCCCACTGAGGCCAGACAAGACAGCCCAGTTAAAGGAGAGGATTCCACAGATATACAACAGTTTTAGGGATAGCACCTGCTCCAGTTGTTGGGGGGTCCACATGAAGACATCTGCTACGTATGTGCAAGAGGCCTAAGTCCAGCCCTTGCATGCTCTTTGGTGTGTGGTTCAGTTTCTGGGAGTCCCCAAGGGTCCAGGTTAGTTGGCTCTGTTGGTCTTTTTGTGGAGTTCCTAACCTCTTCGGGCCCCTCAGTCCTTCCCCCAACTCTTCCATAAGAGTCCCCAGGCTTCATCAAATCTTTGGCTGTGGGTCTCTGCATCTGTTTTAGTTAGCTGCTGGGTGAAGCCTCTCAGACGACAGTCATGCTAAGCTCCTGTCTGCAAGCATAACAGAGTATCATTAATAGAGTCAGGGGTTGGTGCTTCCCATGGGATGGCTCTCAAGTTGGGCCAGTCAATGGTTGAACGTTCCCTCGGCCTCTGCTCCGCCCCCTGTCCCTGCATTTTTTGTAGACAGGATAAATATGGGTTGAAAGTTTTGTGGGTGGGTTGGTGTCCCTGTCGCTCCAATGGGGTTCCTGCCTGGCTACAGGAGGTGGCCTTTTCAGGTTCCATATCCTCACTGCTGTGAGTCTCCGTTAAGGTCACCCCATTGATTCTTGGGTGGATCTCCCCTCCCAGGTGTCTGGCACTTCGAGATGCTCCCTATGCCCACCCCCACCAGCTGCAGATTTCCATTCATTCTCCTGGCCCTGTGGGCCTCTCTCTTGTCTCTACCCACAACTGATCCCGAACCCCTACCCCATTCTCCCCCGAGTCCTCTCTCCCACCCAGTTCCCTTCCTCCATCTGCCTCTTATGACTATTTTATTTCCCCTTTTAACTGTGATTCAAACATCCTTGCTTGGGCCTTCCCTCTTGTTTAGCTTCTTTGGGTCTGTGGAGTGTAGCATGGGGTATTCTGTATTTTATGGCTAATATTCACATATAAGTAAATACATACCATGCATGTCCTTTTAGGTCTGGGTTACCTTACTCAATATACTCTCAAGTTCTATCCATTTGCCTGAAAATTTCACGATGTCTTTGTTTTTAATGGCTAAAACCATTATTCCATTGTGTAGATGTACCACATTTTCTTTGTCTATTCCTCGGTTGAGGGACATCTAGGTTGTTTCCAGTTTCTGGCTATTACCAAGCTGCTGAGTACACAGCTGAGTACACAGTTGAGCAAGTTTCCCTGTGGTATAGTAGGGAATCATTTGGGTATATGCCAAGGAATGGTATGGCTGGGCCTTGAGGTAGAACTATTCCCAGTTTTCTGAGAGATCACCAAATTGATTTCTGGAGTGGTTGTACAAGCTTGCACTCCCACCTTCAATGGAGGAGGGTTCCCCTGCTCCACATCCTCACTGGCACGGGCTACCACTTGAGTTTTTGATCTTTGCCATTCTGACTGGTGTACTATGGAATCTCCAGGTTGTTTGGATTTGTGTTTCCCTGGTAAGTAAGGACACTGAATGGTTCATTAAGTGCTTCTCAGCTATTTGAGAATCCTCAGTTGAGAATTCTGTTTAGTTCTGCACCTCATTTTTAAATTGGGTTGTTTTGTTGGTGTTTATTTCCTGAATTCTTTATATATTTTGGATATCAGCTCTCTGTCAGATGTAGGGATGGTGAAGATCCTTTCCCAATGTATTGGCTGTCCTTTTGTCCTATTGACAGTGTCCTTTTTTTCTTCTTCTGATCTTTAAAACCTTCAAATTTAGAAGGACGGGTGAGATGGTTCAGTGGATAAGGGCACCTGCTGTTAAGCCTGAGGACCTGCATTTGATACCTGCAACCCACGTGGCAGGAGAGAACTGACTCTGAAAAGTTGTTCTCTGACCTCCATAAGGGTGGGTATGTATATACACACAGACACACAGACACACAGACACACACACACACACACACACACACACTAAATAAATAAATAAATGTACTAAAGTTAAAAAAGAAATCTAGAATAAACAGCGAAAATTTGATTGTTTTGAGATGGTCTCATCTAGCTCTGACTAACTTTGAATTCACCAAGTGTAACATTTGTGTGGGTAGTTTTATGTCATCTTAACACAAGCCCGAGACATTTGGGAAGAGGAAACTTCAATCAGGATCATGGCCCCACCAGATTGGCCTATGGGCAAATCTATGGCATATTTTTTTGATTGATGATTGATGTGGGAAGGTCCAGGTCACTGAGAGTGGTGCCTCTCTTGGTCTAGTGATCCTGGGAGCTGAAAGTGACTAAGCAAGCCACTGCATCAGCTCCTGCTTCCAGTTTTCTGCTCTGTTTGTGTTCTTGTCCTGACTTCTCTCAGTGACCGGCTGTTACCTGATTGTGTAAGTCGAAATAAACCCTTTCCTCCCCAAGCTGCTTTTGGTCATGGTGTTTCATCACAGCAACTGGAACCTGAGTCAAGTTTGAACTCAGAATCCTTCTGCTCTCTATCCCCCTAGGCTGGGAGAATGAAGATCTAACTTTTCTTTTTTTTTTTCCTTCCTCCTTTTTTATTTTTGATACTTTATGTACATTTCCAATGTTTCCCCTTTTCTGAGTCTCCTCTTTGGATACCCCCCGTCCCCTCCCCAACCCGCCTCTAGGAGGGAATTCCACCTCCCACCCCCCCACCCCCCCACCCCCGGCCACCCATCCCCATATTCCCGCCTTGACGTTCCCCTTTACTGAGGCCTCTAACATCCTCAGGCCCAAGGGCCTTTCCTCTCTCCCTGATGGCCATCGAGGTCATCCTCTGCCTCATATGTGGTCCAAACCATAAGTCCATCAATGTGTATTCTTTGGTTGGTGGTCCAAACTCCAGGAGGACCGGGGGGGGGGGGTCAGGCCCA
>CM052713.1:2142942-2169366 GCA_028551405.1 Uromys caudimaculatus
ATGTTCTTACCCTTGCCTTTTGCCATCTTGTTGACTCTGATGTTAGCTGATCTTACTCTGTCTGGTTGTGGCTTGCCCCTCCTGCAGGTCTCTGTGTCAGTACTCCTTGAAGACCAGCTCTCTCTGAGAGGTGTTTGGGTTTGGAGAGCTCTCCCTCAGGGTTCGCTCTGGGGTGCAGAATGGAATCAGAAGGATCTTGTTCCCAGCTGTCCCTTGGTTCCTATGCCCCAAAGGTTCTGTAAAGGTCTCTCTTGATCCAGAAGTGGTGGTTTTGCCTGTGCTCAAAGGTGTGTCAGCACTTCTGGGATTCCCTGTTCACGTGGAGCCTTGTGGCCCAGGCTGAGGTCCCCAGGCACCAGTGTAAATGGGAAAGTTCACAGTTTTTCTGTCCCTTGGTTCTCAGGCCCTGGATCCCGGCAGATCCGGGCGGGTCTGGGTGGGAGGTGCTGCTCCCCTCAACCCCACTCAAGGCCCTTCCAAGCTCCTGGGAGGTTACTTTTCTACGGCACTTGTTGGCTAAGGTCTCCTACTGGCCCAGGCTGGGGTCCCCAGGCACCAGTGTAAACCGGAAAGTTCACAGTTTTCTGTCCCCGTGATCTCGGGCCCTGGATCCCGGCAGATCCGGGTGGGTCTGGGTGAGAGGCGTTGTTCCCCTTAACCCCACTCACAACCTTTCCAGGCTCCTGGCAGGGCACCCCTCTCAGGTGTTCGTTGGCTACCGACTCCTGGCGGCGCAGGCAGAGGTTTCTGCCCGCAAGTGAAATCCGGAAGTTTCGGAGTTTTTCTATCCCCGGGTTCTCAGGCCCCGGATCCCAGCAGATCCGGGCAGGTCTGGGCGAGGGGTGCTGCTCCCCTCAACCCCACTCATGGCCCTTCCAAGCTCCTGGGAGGTTACCTTTCTACGGCGCTTGTTGGCTAAGGTCTCCTACTGGCCCAGGCAGGGGTCGCCAGGCACCAATGTAAACCGGAAAGTTCAGTTTTCTTTCCTCGTGTTCTCAGGCCCTGGATCCCGGCAGATCTGGGTGGGACTGGGTGAGAGGTGTTGTTCCCCTTAACCCCACTCACGGCCTTTCCAGGCTCCTGGGAGGGCATGCCTCTCCGGTGCTCGTTGGCTACCGACTCCTGGCCAAGATCTAACTTTTCTAATGCATCAAGCTTTTCAGAAATGAAGAAGGCATCCTGTAACATGCTTTATCAGGAACAATACATTTAACTGATGGTAAGGACATGATCAGGATCTGTAACTTAAAATCATTTGCATACCATTTGAACTTGTTTTCAAACTCTGTAGCCACAAGTATTTTGTTTATAGTATTAGATCTTAACCCCCCACAAATAGCAGGGACAGCAGTTTAGAAGAACAACTTGTTTAAAGACAGAAATAAAATCATAGGGCCTTTTAGAGTTTTAAATTTTTCTTTTTCTTTTCAAGACAGGGTTTCTCTGTGTAACATCCCTGGCTGTCCTGGAACTCACAGCGATTCACCTGCCTCTGATTAAAGGCCTGCATCATGCCCAGCTAAGGACCTTTTAATTTTAAGTGGGTTTTTTCTTATAATGCGACAAGGAACTGAAAATAAAATTATGAGGACTCATTTGCAATTTTAGCTCTTTACTCCTATGTCTCTAAATGGGGCCATCCAACAACTTTTATTTTAAAGAGTCCGGTGAGGAAATGTGAGCTCACTGTGAAACCTATTCCTTAGAGTCAAGCAAAGGTCTAGTATCAGCATGTGAACTTCAGAACTGGAAGATAAGAAACATTTCTGGAGAGCCCTGGGAAAGAAGGACTAACACACTGCCTTCTCTCTAGTTCCCAACTATTTTGGGAGAACCGTCAAATACCAGCACTTCATCAAGAGAGCTCAGATATGGGTGAGATCTTAAGTTATTGTAGAAGATTCCAAAGGTGAGAACCAGATAAACACACCTGCCCCTATATTGGATTTCCTGTCTTGCTAGCACTCTGCAGTAGTGGCTATCTGCCTACTTGACATCTGGTGAAGCTGTCCTGTCAGATATTTAAAGGAGACACACATTACTGTAATATTTGGTAGTTTTCAAAAAAAAAAAGAAGACAGAAACCAGACTGTTAAAACTAACTGGAGACTTTCTCAGTTAAGAGTCGTTCTACTTAGCTAGCCATGGTAGTAGTCAGGAAGTAGAGACAGGCAGATCTTCCTGAGTTCAAAGTCAGCCAGGCTTACATAGTGAATTCCAGGGCATCCATGGTTATGTAGAGAGAATGTCTCAAACACCACTCACACACCACCCACCCAAACACCACTCCCCCCCCCAGCTGTATGAGAATGCAAAGAATATCAAACAACCTTTTTTTTTTTTTTTTAAAAAGATTTATTTTATATATTTGAGTACACTGTTTCTGTCTTCAGACACACCAGAAGAGAGCATCGGATCCCATTACAGATGGTTGTGAGCCACCGCGTGGTTGCTGGGAATTGAACTCAGGTCCTTTGGAGGCGCAGTGCTCTTAATCACTGAGCCATCTCTCCAGCCCCTCAAACAACCTTTTTTTGTTTAAAGTACATTTAACCTGAAATGTGTCTGAAATTTGATCTCATTCCTACAAGGCCAGTTTAATGCACGGTGTGAGGGAGTACTGTATATGGCTTAAAAATTGTTACATTAAAAAATTGTTACATTTTTATACTCGTATGAAACTTTCAAAGAATACCTTTTTTTTATTAGTAAGAAAAAGAAACTGGGTTTCTTTGAGTTCAAGATATTGTCCCCATCCCATTTTGGGAATGTCACTCGGCCACAAAAATGAAGCTCGACTTTAAAACAAAATATCTAAGGGAATGCAGATCACAAAGTTGTTATTAAGAGTAGCCCTGGACTGTAGGGTATTAATTACATTATTTGTTCTTCTGCTTTCCCTACTGAATATCTCAGACTGCTTAGTCGCTGTCTTAAGTGCAATTAAGTATTTGGTTGTCGTGAGTTTTCTGAGATCCGGAAACCAAAAATGTCATGTGTACCAGGGATACACCAGAAGCAAAACACTGTGTTAAGGTTGCTTTGACAATACTAGATCGACCAGATTATACGCGGTGGTTATATGCTTGGTTGTTCTTGACTGTGTGTAGTGCCCACACCTGTAGGCGCCACACCAGCTACTTCTGGGTCGGTGTATAGAGGACCATGTCTCCTGACAGTCGCCCGCCTATAAGACACCTTCACCACCCCAGGCGGGTGCGACGGGGTAAGCAGGTGGTAGGGGGTACCAGCCTTCCGCACCCCGACCGTGACGTCATGACCTGTGCTGGCGGGTGCATCCGGTTGCCTCTGTTACCCTGGAGACGTATACACAGAGGAACGGATCCCAGTACCAGCCTAGAGGAGGCGGAGGTCCTGGTATCTGCCGACCACCTGCACTTGGCGAAGCGGGTGCGGCGCCATGAGCCAGCGCCAGGTGCTGCAAGGTATGACAAAAGCAGGCGGGCACTTTGGAGGGTTAGCGCCTCGGGCCACAGGACATCTCCACCGGGTCTCTCTCCTCAGTGTTCGAACAGTACCAGAAAGCCCGGACGCAATTCGTGCAGATGGTGGCGGAGCTGGCGACCAGACCTCAAAACATCGAAACGCTGCAGAATGCAGGTGAGTCTGCACCCCACGCATTGTCTGCCTGCCTCAGCTGCTGGCTCTGAGGGCCACTACCCTCGCTGTCCCTAATTTTCCACGCCCCTCCCCCACCTGCCACCCTACCCTAATCTCTTACCTCCTGGGCCCTGGCCTCTCCCACCCCCTGACTCCCATCAGCAGTACCTGTTCCCCTCAGCTGCTGTCCTCCTGGGTTTCTTACATGCTGAGGTTTTGTTCGTGTTTGTTTTGTTTGTGCTGGGTGAGTCGGAGGAGGCGTCTCCAAGTTCC
This sequence comes from Uromys caudimaculatus, assembly GCA_028551405.1. NCBI lineage: Eukaryota > Metazoa > Chordata > Mammalia > Rodentia > Muridae > Uromys > Uromys caudimaculatus. The sequence goes on from CM052713.1 coordinate 2,146,837, forward strand.
TCCTGTACAATCTCCAGTCCCCTTAGGGGGTCTCATGAAGTCAGGCAGGTTCATTCAAAGTAGTATGAATTGCCTGGAAGTCGTTTAGCATAGATCTTACTCTCCCTAATCAGATCCATTTTATCCACGAGCTGTGTGCAGTGTGTGTGTGTGTGTGTGTGTGTGTGTGTGTGTGTGTGTGTGTGTGTGTGTGTGTGCGCGCGCACGCGCACATGAACATGTCCTGTTCCCTGCCAAGTATGTCTTTCTCACACAGGATCTCTCATTGAATCTGAACTCTGCCATTTCTGCAGAACTGGCTGTTAGCAAACCCACTGCACGGGGGATTACAGGCACCTGTCACCATACCCCACTTTTTTTTTTTTTTTTTTTGTTTTTGTGGGCGCTGGGGATCCAAACCAGGGTCCTTAAGCTTGCTCAGAAAGCACTTTACTCATTAGGCCATGCCCTCACTCCTTCTCACCCCCCTTTGACCGTCTTAGGCATCCTTACAACAGAAAAATTCAAGACACATCATATTAGTTTTGGTCTTGTGTAGTGAAAACGTAATGTTATACTCCTAGATTGTAAGCAGGTAAAGACGTGGTTTATAAAATCCTTACGATGCTCTAAATCTACCCCTTAAATGGAGGAGTGGGAAAAGTGGGGAAGAGAAGGAATAAGGCAGGGAGATAAAGAAGAGACCGAAGAGGGAAGGGGAGAGAAGCAGGGAGGACAGAAAGAGGGGAACTGGAGAAGGGAGAGGGGGAAGAGAGAAAGGCTTGTGGGAAGAGGCAGAGGGAGGAGGGAGGAGGGAGGAGGGAGGAGGGAGGAGGGAGGAGGGAGGAGGGAGGAGGGAGGAGTTTCATTTGCCCAGAACTACTAACTGAACTATGAGATCGCTATCACTATTTTGTCTTAAGAAAGCTTTAGTTTATAGGATATTTTTGTTTCTCTTTCTTTCCTTCCTTCCTTCCTTCCTTCCTTCCTTCCTTCCTTCCTTCCTTCCTTCCTTCCTTCTTTCTTTCTTTCTTTCTTTCTTTCTTTCTTTCTTTCTTTCTTTCTTTCTTTCTTTCTTTCTTTTGCGACCGGGTTTCTCTGTGTAACCTTGGCTGGCCTAGAACTCACTCTGTAGACCAGGCTGGCCTGGAACTCACAGACATTCTCCTGCCTCTGCCCCCTAACTGGGATCAAAGGTGTGCGCCACCACCAGGCATATTATAAGATATCTTTAAAACTAATTTAAACACCCTGTACCTTTTTGTTCCTTTGTTTTGTCTTTTGGATTTTGGTGTTTATTTTTGGATATTTTCTTTATTTTTTAAAATTTTTATTCTTTTCTCAAACATTTACATCCTGACAACAGTTTCCCCTCCCTCTACTCCTCCCAGTTTCCTCTCTCCCCTCTCTCCTCTCCCCTATATCCAGTCCTCGGTTTCCCTTAAAAGGAAAAAAAATCAGGTCTCCCAGGGATATGAACTGAATTGGATAACAAGTTACAATAAGACTAGACACAGACCCTCAGACCAAGACTGGGCGAGGAAACCTAGGAGGAAAAGGTCCTAAGAGCAGGCAAGAGAGTCAGAGACCCCCCTCCCCCCGCATTGTTAGGAATCCCACAAGAGCACCAAGCTACTTCAAGAACACAAGTGTATGCTGAGGACCTAGCTCAGACCCATACAGGGTCTGTGACTGTCTCTTCAGTCTCTGTGAGCCAGCCCCTATGAGCCCTGCTTGCTTGATTCTGTGGGCTGTGCTCTGAGGCCTTGACCCCTTTGGTCCCTACAACCCTGTAGAGGTGGTAAGGGATGCTTTTAGAATTGAGAAAGGATTTTTAAAAAATCTTTATCAGTATCCTTTTTATCTTTAACTTAAAAAAATTTGAGGCACGTATAGATTCACGTGCCCTTTGCCCTCCATTTAATTTCCTAGTGACATATTTCAAAAGTTTATTGTTACTACAGTTATGATGCCAATATTGACAGAAACTGATTAATTCCATTCACGTCTCTTCAGGCATATTGTCTTATGTGTATTTCACTCTATGTACTCTCTTCTCCTGTGTGTTCACCATTATTATTCTCAGGATAGATTACACTGAGGTCAGTATACAGGATCACACCTACCTCCTTCTGTACTCCGCACTAGCAGCCACTGAATGAGTGCTGATTTCTAAGATGTTGTCCTTAGAGAATTGGTTGTTTGGGGGCTGGAGAGATGACTCAGCCATTAAGAGCGTGTACTGTTCTTCCTGGCAATCTGAGTTTGATTCCCAGCACCCATACCAAAGTGCCCACAACCAGACGTGACTCCAGCTCCAGGGGATCCAATGCCTCTGGCCTTCATGGGTACCTGCACTCATGTACACACACAAACACACAAACACACACACACACACACACAGAGAGAGAGAGAGAGAGAGAGAGAGAAAGAGAGAGAGAGAGAGAGAGAAATAAAATAAACTTTAAACATTTTGTTTGTTTAAAAATTTTATTTTGTTTTGCAGATATTTTATGTGGATGAATTTTCTTTATTCTCTGTGTTTGCGTGTATGTATTCACAATTCTCAAGAAGTCCATAGTACAAGTGTCTAGTTTATTAGTGAATTTTACATTTTCATTACATCACTTTCCTCCCACGATCTCCTCCCATTTCTGTCTCCCCTGCCTCCTGAAATTATGGCCTCCTCTTACTTGTTGTTACATATACATATAAATGAATAAACACATAAATGCAATCTGATGATTGGACATTCAGTATTGGTGCATGCCTTTGTTTCTAGGGCTGCTGGCTTGGTATTGGGTAACCAATCCAGGGACTCGTCCCCGGGGAAGACTAATTCATTCTCTCTTAGCAGTTGTTAATTGCTTGCAGCTTTTCATCGAGGGAAGGGAGGAACCGCAAGAGATTTTCCCCATCTTACGTTAGGATGTCAGTTGAATTGTTCACGTCTTGTTTAGGCAACCATGTCACTGAGATTTCATGAGTATAACTTTCCTGTCAGAGCTAGAAGGCACCATCTCGCAGCAGACCTCCTCATCCTCTGGCTCTAACAGTCTTTCCACCACTCCTTCCAAATGTTTCCTGAGCTTTGTAGGAGTTGTCCTGTAGATGCATCTGCATGTCAGTTGTTGTCTGCATTTTGGCGGTGGTGGCTTTCGGTAATGGGCATCTACTGAAAGAACCAAAATACCCAAAACCAACCAAACAAACACTTCTTTGATGGGGGATGAGATTTACACTTACCTGTGGATATAAGGATAAAAATTAAGAATGTAGTTAGGGATTAACCGATTTAGGAATGTGGAGGTGGTAGGTTCTCTTCTAAGATCCGTGACCTCACTAGCCCTGGGTAGTTGTCAAGATTTATAGTACCAGGAGCAAGTTCCCTCCTGTTAAGTGGGCTTTGAGTTCAATTAGACAGCCTTTGGTTACTACCAAGATTAGAGTGCCACCATTGTACCCTTAGGAATATCTTGCTGTGCTAGCCATTGTTGTGGCTCGTTGGCATCACAGCTGGGTCGGACTGTTGAATGTTTTCCTCCTTTAGAAGCTTGCATAGTGCCTTCTGGTCAGGTCTTCCCCCATCGCGGAAACTTTCAGGTCAGCTCACATCCTCTGAACTCTGTGTCCAAAGTGCATGTTACCTTCAGTAATGGGTATTTAACTTCAACTCCTGGAAGGCCACCAAGGACAATAGCAATAGCTATATTGCTTTCTTATGTGTACTGAGGATTGAATCTAACCAACAACTTGAAAGGAGGTTTCTTGTGTCTGTACTGGAGTTTTTGTTAATTAGTCTATAGCTCTCCTTGGGAGTATTAGCACTCCAAGTGATATAACTTCCTTATATTATACACATACAGTTATGTGTATTGTACATAAATTTAGATAAATGTAAAACAGCAATTCCCTGTGTCTTTTTAAAAGCATTCTTAGTTATTTATTCTTCCTCTATTGTACTGACCTCCCTTTGCAGAAGAGGACGGCTTTGGGCATCTGATTACCTGTGTATAACCTGTGTGTATCACCACACCCGACATTCAACATACATTTTTTTTTTAAAGCTGAAGACATTTTAAAAACCATAGCTTCAGCTGGGCAGTGGTGGCGCACGCCTTTAATCCCAGCACTTGGGAGGCAGAGACAGGTGGATTTCTGAGTTCGAGGCCAGCCTGGCCTACAGAGTGAGTTCCAGGACAGCCAGGGCTATACAGAGAAACCCTGTCTCGAAAAACAAACAAACAAACAAACAAACAAACAAACAAACAAACCCAAAACCAAACCAAACCAAACCAAACCAAACCAAACCAAACCAAACCAAAAACCAAAACCATAGCTTCTTTAAATCTGTTAGTGAAGAGTTCGGTTATCATGTCACAAATATAGGAAGAAATGCTTATTTATTCTTTAAGCATTTATTAAAAGTTTTCTGTAAAGCTAGCTGCTGGGTATGGAATTTTAGTAAAAAACAATCCTGCTTTATTTTATTTCATAAAATTTATATTCACCTTTTCTTTGCTGCCATGAAACTCATGTTCAGAACTTAATTGCAATGGAAATCCAGCTTTTATTTCTGATAAAATTATCAGTGCCCCTCCTGCACACATGAATATTTGTTGTCATATGTATATATTTTAAACATATCTTTTTTATATGTGCTAAGGATTGAACCCAGGACCTCTGTTAGATTAAGCATGTCCTATTATATGTATATATGTGTATATACACATATTTTATTGTTATTACATAATTACATACTTAAGTATGTTATAATCAATTTAATTATAATGCATATACTTAATTAATTAAATATTATTTTTACAAATAATTATATTTAAATATTTAAATAAACAAATCAAACATTAATATAATATAATTAAATTATAATATAATTATATAAATATATTATTATATGAATATATTTGCATAAATATAAATATATAAACAAATATAGATATAAACCTAAATTGTCTCTAACATGTATACATACAAACTATCTCAAATCTTTTAGAGTAGGTGAAATACTGAGTTAAAATGTTGAGTTAATTCTAACTGAAGGTAGATTTTTGTATTTATGATGTTATTGAATTTAAGCCTTAGCTATGCTTACCAAGTGCTCTACCACTGAGCTGCATCCTAAGCTCAGACAGATATTTGACTTAATTGTCTTACTTTATTCAGTCAGAAAATACATGAAAACTGAATCACTGCAACTCAACAAAAATTGTCCAAGTCAAAAATGGACAACTGAATTGAACAAAATTTTCTAAGGAAAACATACATACATATTCATGTGGAAAGATGCTGACTAGACAGGAAAATGTAAATTAAGTCTGTTTTAGTAGTGCCTTCCTATAGTCTAGGCTTTTTAGGAGACTGTAGTAGGAATGTTGGTTCAAGGTGAGCCTAGGCCACAAAAGGAGACGTTGTATGATGGTTAATCTTGACTGTCAACCTGGTTGCCTTTATAGTCTATGAAGCCTTTTGGTGTGTCTGTGAGGACGTGTTCAGGGAGGATTAATTGATGGGAGAGGGCCCCTTACAATAAGTGGTACCCTCTAGTGTACTCTTCAGTTATGAGAATCCATGAGAGGACAGTACTCTTGCCTAGCTGCACTCATTCCTGCTTGATTCTGCTGCTGGTGCTGCTGATGCTGGTGTTAGCTTTTCTGATTTCAGAACCCAAATGCTTCAGGCTTCTGGAGCCTGGGACTCTTCCAGAGTCTTCTAGGCCTTCAGCAGAAGATTGGGACTGCTGAGACATCTAGGTTCTTATACTGGGTAGCTACTGGATTCTCAGACTCTCAGGCATGTAGACAACCATTATTGTACATCAAAGCCCCTAGCATATGAGCCAACCTAATACACCCCCTTTATATTACATATCCATTCTATTGGTTTTGTTCCTCTATAGAGTCCTGGCTCATACACTGTTTGTTATTTATTTACTTAGCACTTGTGTGTGATAACATGTGCATGTGTGTTTGTATGTGTGGGTGCATGTGTGTGAACATATATAGGTGGTGTTGGCCCAAAGTTAACATGGGGTTGATCACTTTACTTAAAAGGTCTTAACTTATGGTATTTTGTGGGGATGTGGGGATGTATATGCAGCGGTGCGTGTGTGAACTCAGGTGCGCATTTGCTGCAGTGTGAGTGTGCTATACAGCATTCATGTGGAGATCAGAGGACAACTTTAAGGAATTGGCCATTGCTGTGGCAGGCCTGGCTAGCTGTTTTTGGAGGAATATGGGAGACTTTGACTTAAAAAAACAGTTGATGGCTCTGTAAGTGAGACTAACTGGGCCATCGTAGTAGGATCTTGGAAGAGAACAGTGCTGAGGACAATGTGGGTTCTGTAGGCACAAACCAAGGGGTTTCAGAGGGGAACAATGTTAGCGACTAGGCTAGAGACCATTCAAAGAGTGTGGCTGGTTTTTCCCTTGACCTAAGAATCTGCCTGAGGTTAAATTGATGAGTTTTGGACTAACTCTTTTGGCAGAGGAGTTTTCAAGACAGCCTAATATTGATTCTGTCATGTGGTTATTAGTGATCAGTTTTATGCAGATATACAATGGAAAAGAGCAAGTGGGGCAAAAAGAAATGAAACAAATGTAGTCTGAGGAGAAAAGGAGCACAGAGAAATTTGATGTTAGAGCCAAGGCTTATGCTGAAAGAGATAAAGAAAGATGGAATAAAGGCAGTGGTGCCCTCAGGGTGAGACCTCACCTCACTCAGCTAATCCTGTAACCTGTGAAAAGAACAGGCCTAAGGAATGAGGAATGATCTGTTCCCAAAGAGCGCGCGCACACACACACACACACACACAGCCCTCATGTAAATGTCATTCAAAGAGGGCCAGGTTCTATCCAAAGCAGGCAAAGGATTTGGCAGCATCAGCTATTTGGTTAAAAAAGGGTATAGGAACCAAGAGGTTGTGGAATCCACTTTCATGGCTAAGGAAAGCTGTTGAGGCTAGGAGTGTGGAAGGAGAGGTCCTAGATGGAGGCCCGAGAGGCCATTGTGTGAAGCTGTGAAGGTGAAGCCCGGATTGAGTTGGAGACCCCAAGTCATTGGAGGTGCAAGAGTCATGGGGTACCTACCAAGGGGAGCTGAAGACAGAATATGCAACCGGTCAAAGAGAGAGAAGTGTGTTGTAGTTAACAAAGCTTAAGAGAGTTGGGGACCTGAAGAGTCATCTAAGTCCTTTGACATCAGACATAGAGCTACAGGATTTAGAATTTGCCCAGCTAGGTTTCAGTCTTGCTTTGGTTCAGCATTTCCTCACTATGCCCCTATTTCTCCCTTTTGGAATGGTGATGTATATTCTGTGCCATTGCATGTTAAAAATATGTAATTTGCCTTTTGATCTTACATGGGGTCACAATTAACAGATTGTATTGAGTCTCAGAAGAGACTTTGGACTTTTAAACTGCCTGTCTGCCTGCCACGATGCTCATCTAGTCTAAACCTCTCAAATGGTAAGCAGGTCTCCAATAAACTGTTCCTTCTATAAGGTGCCTTGGCCATGGTGTCTCTTCACAGCCTTGGTCATGATGTTTCTTCACAGCAATAGAAAAGTGTAACTAAGATATGTGGGTTCCAGGGATTAAGTCCATTTATATGATTTATTGTTTATTAACTTATATATGTTGAACTAACTCTGAATTTCTGGGGTAAAACAAATTTGATTGTGGATATTTTGTTGATAAGTGTTTGTATTCAGTTTCCTAGAATTTTATTGAGGACTGAGCATCTATGTTAAGCATGGATATTGATCTGTAGATTTTGTTGATCTGTCTTTATCTGGCTTGGGTCTTTAACCTGTGAAAGAGACATATTAAACAAACCTACTTTACATACATGAGAGGTAATATGGAAAAAGATCTCAAAATAATGGTTTTTATATATTATGGTGATTATGGTGATATACCTATTATGTTTTCAATCCTAGGATGAATATTATGAGAGCCTGGTATACATCATACTTCCTTATCTCAGTGAATTTATTTGCAGGTAGTGCATATACCTTTCATGAATATGAGGACCTAGCAAAATGGCCCTCTACCTTCCTCAAGAACAAATGAAAGACTTCATTGAGTAGGAGAGACCTTGAATGAGCCCTGGAAGATACAAGTTACAAAGACTGGGATAGGTGACCCCCTTCCTGCCCATTGGGAGCTGGGAATTATACCACACACCCTCCAATCTTTCTTTGTATTCTCCACAATGGTGCTATTGCCTCATATAGTTGTTTACCCTCTGAATAAGAGGTATTAATTCTTATCTGACTTCATAGCCTTTAAATTTTTATGTTAATTTCAACATTTTATTATTTTGGGGGGAATTTTCTACATATTTTGATCATATTCATCCTTTCTCCCCCAACTTTTCCTAGATATATCTCACTTCCCTTCCTCCCAAACTTCGTGTGCCCTCCCATAAAGACTAATTTGTGATGCTCAAATATTCTTGTATATGTAGCCTTCTACTGGAATGTTGTATACTTATCTGGGTCTACACTCTTAGAGAAAACTTACCCTTACTTCCTCAGCAGCTACAAATTGTGAATAGCTTCTTGGTGGAACTTTATGCCCAATACCCCTTTCCATGCTGGGACTTGGTCTGGTTTGATCTTAAACAGGTCTTATGCATGCTGTCACAACCTCTGTGAGTTCATATAGGTAACTGCTCTTCTATGTCAAGGAAGAGACTACTTCCTTGTCACTGTGCACCTCTGGCTTTTATGATCTTTCTGCTCCCTTTCCTTCAGTGATCCTCGAGCCTTTGGAAAAGGGAGTGCAGTATGCACGCTCTATTTAGGCATTAACATTCTTAGTCCCTAATTTTCCTCCACCTTGACCATTTATAGATCTGTATTGGTCACTGTCTACTGTGTTGGTAACTAGATTCTCTGATGAGCTTTGAGAGATGCCTTAGTCTATGGATATAATGACAAGCCATTAGGAGTTGGTTTAATATTATGTGCATTTAGCAGAATAGTAGTAGTAAGTTTTTTCCAAAGGTCTATATGTCTCACTACAGGTTATCATCCCAGTAGCAATGGTCCATTATTCTTCAACACACATGACTCTCCTACACCATAGTACAACTTCCCGTCCATCCTTCTCAACCCCCATACTCTAGACTTGGACCAGGAAGCAATTCTGTGTACCAGTCCAGTATCCTGTGGCACCTGGCTCTATTCATCTCAAGTTATTTCCAGACTGTAGGTCCAACATGCCTCCACATCCTATCTTCTTTTCCAGCCTGATCTGTCTATCACAGAATCTGAACTAATGAAAGAAGTCCACATTCCCAGATCTCATTGCAAAAATACCAACGATATGAAAGCCTGTCTCTTTTCTGCAAAACCTACCTGTCCTGAAGAATTGATTGCTCTTGAGAGTTACCTAGATTAGCCCCAGGACACGGAATCTAAAAGAACAATCATAAACTTCATCAAAGAATTTAAAGTGTTTAAAGGAGACACAAAGAGACAACTCAGTGAAACCAAGGAGGAACATTAAGGAGAATAAATGCCTGAGTGATGCCTAAGGAAATAACAAACACGAGGCTGAAAGAAATAACAAGATAACCCAGGACTTCAGAATAGGATTCAATAAGGAGATAGAAATACAGGAGAGAGCAAGGTGAGACACAGATGGAATTAGAAAACACTGCAACTCAACTAGGAAGTACAAGGGAAAGCCTTACAGTTAGAATATATCAAGCATAAGAAAGAATATCAGGACTTAAAGATAAAGTAGGGGATCCAAACAAAATAAGTAAGAAGTATAAAAAAAATTAAAAGCACCAGAAAGTAATATACAAGAAATGTGGAACACCATGAAAAACAAAACAAACCAAATAAACAAACAAAAACAAAAAACAAACGTTTGAATTAATAGGCATAGATAAGGGAGAAGAATCCTGAGCTAATGGCATAGACCAAAACTTTAACAAGATCATAGAAGAAAACTTCCTCAAATTCAGGAAAGACACACCCATACAGCTACAAGAAGTATAGAGAACATCAAATAGACAAGACCAGAAAAATCCCCACTGCATATCATAATTAAAAACTAAGCACATGTAACCAAGAAAGTGTATTGAAATTTGCAAGAGAAAAACACAAGTCACATACAAAAGATCCCCCCCCCCCCAAAAAAAAAGAGATCACAGCTAATCTCTTAATAGAAACTTTGAAAGTCAGAAGAGCCTGGAGCAATGCATCCCCAGACCTAAAAGACTATGTTGGCCACTCTAGACTAATATACTTCCCAAAAGCTATCTGTCATGGTTGAAGGAGTAAGTGTATCTCTATACAACTGAAAAGGCTTATATGCAACAAACCAAACCTAAAGAAAACACAAGCAGTATTATTTCAGGCTGAAGAGAGAAGTGAGCATAGAAGAGACCACTGAAAGAAACATGAAGTCATAATTACTAAAATGCAAAGTAACATGGAGAACAACACATTGACAACAATTAGAACATATATTTCAATAGTACCTTTAAATAACAATGGACTCAATTCTCACAGATACAGACTGAACAGATCAAGGAAAAAAAATCCATCTATCTGCTGCCTACAAGGAAGACATCTTAGTTTTAGAGATAAGCACTGCCTTGGAGTAAAAGGATAGACAAAAATACTCCACTGGGACCAGGAAGCAAGCAGGCATCACTAGTCTGACAAAATAGACTTCAAACAAAAACTAATGAGAAGAGATAAGGAGGGTCACTTCATTCTAATCAAAGGAGCAGTTAACCAGTAAAACATTAATATCCTAAACATATATGCCCCCAATTTAATAAATAAAATACACTACTGATTTAAAGTAACAGATTAACACCAATCTATTGATAGTGGATGCTTTCAATATGCTACTTTCACCAATAGACAGATCATCTGGACAAAAACAAAACAAAACAAAACAAACAAAACAAAACACCTCAGAACTACTTGACATTGTACATCAAGTGGTCTTAACAGATATCTACAAACACCAAAGAATACATAAGATACTCAGCAGAACATGGGAGCTTTATAGGAATAGACCACATCTTTAGACATAGAACAAATCTTTAAAATTGAAAAATGAAATACCTCCTTGTATCCTATCTGACTACAATGCAATAAAACTTGAAATTGACAACAAACAGATGTCTAGTAAATACAAACATGTAGATTGTAGGACTCATTACTGCATGATGGATGGGTCAAAGAAGAATCAAGAATTGCTGTCATCAAATGAAAATGAGAGCAATGTAGTCAGCGTCTGGAGCACACTAAAAGCATGTGGAGATGCACAGCTCTAAGTGCCCACTTTAAAAACCAGACACAAGTAAATGATCTAACAATGCTAGCAAAAATTCGGGAAAAAAGTGAACAAACCAAATCCAAACCAAGTAAGTGGCAAGAAATAATAAAAAGCAGAGCAGAAATCAGTGAGATCAAAACAAAGAAAACAGCACACACACAAAAATCAACAAATCTAAGAGCTGGTTCTTGGGAAGATTAAAAAAAATTAACAGACTCTTGGGCCAACCAAGGAAGAGTACTAAAATGATCCAATCTGAAATGAACAGGGAAGCATTGCACCAGACACTGAAGAAACACAGAATTATAATTATTATTATTGTTTAAAAGCCTAAACTCCATTAAGTTGGAAAACCTAAATTAAACTAATAAGAAATCAACAACCTCAAGAGATCTCTAACAAATGAGATTGAAACAGTAATAAAAAGTCTTCCAGCTAAAAACACCAACAGGGCCAGATGGACTCACAACAGAAGTCTAACAGATCTTCATAGGAGATTTATATACAGTTCTCTTTAAATGATTTTTAAAAAATTGAAATAGAGCACTACCAGATTCCTTCTATGAAGCCAATATTGCTGTAATACCAATACCAAGTAAACACACACACAAACATGCATACATACGCACACTTACAGAATACACACACATGCACACACATGCATACATACGCACAAACTATAGATAAATATCCAAGATGGACATATATCATATATGCTTAATCAAATACTTGCAAACACAACAAAGATAACAAAAGATTATTCACAATGACCAAGTTGAGTTTATCCTTGAGATGCAGAGATGGTTCAACATATGCAAGTCAATAAATTTAATAAATCACATAAATTGGCCTAAAGAAAAAAATTACATGATCATCTCAATAGATGAAAAAAAAAAACCCCAATCATTTAACAAAATTCAATATATCTTCATGATAAAAGTCCTATAGAATTTAGGACTAGATGGAACAAACTTCAACACAATAAGAGCATCATATGAGAAACCTACAGCCAACTTGCTAAACAGAGCAAGGTTGAAGCAATGCCGCAGAAGTCGGGAGCAAGACAGGGATGTCCTCTGTCCACACTCCTTTTCTTTTTTTCCTGTTTCTTCTCTTTTTTGATTTTTCAAGACAGGGTTTCTCTGTGTAGCCCTGGCTGTCCTGGAACTCACTCTGTAGACCAGGCTGGCCTCGAACTCAGAAATCCACTTGCCTCTGCCTCCCAAGTGCTGGGATTAAAGGCGTGCGCCACCACTGCCCGGCCACACTCCTTTTCAATATTGTGCTAGTACTTCCCTAGCTGGAGCAGGGAAGCAATAGAGACAAAGGGGTACAGATAGGGAATAAGAAGTAAAGCTATCACTCTTTTCATATTATTATTTATTAGAGATCCCAAATTCTATCAGAAAAATTCTAGAAGCAATGCACAAATTTGTCAGTGTTGGAGGATACAGAGTCACCTTGCACAAATCAATAGGTTTTTCTTTTTTATACATCAACAACAGATATACAAAGGAGGAGAATATGGCACACTCCCATTTACAATAACCTCAAACATAATCAGATGTCCAGGAATAAACCTAACCAAGGAAGAGAAGGATCTCTACAAAAAAACCCTTAAACCTCTGAAGAGATAGAGAAAGACACTAGAAAATGGAAAGACATCCCATGCTCATGTAGTTGTAGAATTAATATTGTGAAAACAACCATTTTGTTAAAATCTACTTACAGATTCAGTACCATCCCAATCAAAATCCCCAACTCATTCTTCAGAGAAATTGAAAAAAAAAAAACTATCCTAAAATTCATATGGAACCACAAAAAAAACCTGATGGTCAAAACAGTCCAGAGCAAACAAAACAAAACAAAACAAAACAAAATAGCATTGGAGGGGTTACCATTCCTGAGTTTAAGGTACTCATAGTACTCATAGTAATAAGAACAATATTGCCTCAGTACAAAAACATACATACAGACTAGTGGAAAAGGATTGAAGTCCTGAACAATATTTGAGAAAGATGCTAAAACCTGAAGTTCAGAAAAGACAGCATCTTCAACAATGGTGCTGGGAAAGCTGGATGCCTATGTGCAGAAGAATGAAATCAGATCTTTATCCTTCACTTGCACATAAATCATCTCCAAATGGATCAAAGAAATGTGAAATAGGAGAGAAACATGAAGCATCTAAGAGAAAATGAGGGCTGTTCCCTACAGGCTGTAGGTACAGGGAAGGACATCTTCATCTGCCCAAGGACTGACAAGTGAGGCCTCATAAAATGAGAACACTTCTGCGCAGGTGAACATCAGTCAACCAACCAAAGAAGAAGCCCATCAATGGCAGAGAACCCTTGGCAGGTACATATCTGGCAGAGGCTTGATATCCCGAATATATAAAGAACTCAAAAAAACAAAGAATCAAAGAAAGGAATGACCCCTTTGAAAAATGGGCCTGAAACAGAAACAAAGAGTTCTCAAAAGAAGAAAAAAAAAATGGCTAAGAAATAAATATCTTTAAGAGTGTTCATCAGTTTTTTCCACTTGCGGCCAGGGCCCCGAGTCTGTGCCACAGGGCTCCATGCCCAAATAGCGCCGGGAGAGAGCTAGCCTCCCAGGAGTGTGGACAAGCCTGTGAGCAGGAGTAAGACCAGCACCTCTGCTCTGAGCGACCCTCCTGGAACCCTCAAGACACAGGGACAGAGGAGCAGCCTTCTGTTTTCCATCTGCAGCTGGGGAGCTGATTCTGTGACACAGGCCTCCATACCCAAATAGCACCAGAAGAGCTGGTCTCCCAGGAGTGCCAACACACCTTCGAGCACAGGCAAGAACACCACTTCTGTTCAAATTCCTGGCCCAAGAGGGACTCTTGCAGAGTCATCCGGACACAGGAACCAAGGAACATCTGGGGATAGGATGCTTCTGGTTTTTGTCTGCACCCCAGAGGTGACCCTGCACCACAGCTGCCCATACTCAACACAATGAGAAGACCAAACCGAAGGATAATAGGTATAGAAGAGAGTGAAGATTCACAACTTAAAGGGCCAGTAAATATTTTCAACAAAATTATAGAAGAAAACTTCCCTAAATTAAAGAAAAAAATGTACATAAACATACAGGAAGTCTACAGAACTCCAAATAGATTGGACCAGAAAAGAAATTCCTCCTGTCACATAATAGTCAAAACACCAAATGCACAAAACAAAGAAAGAATATTAAAAGCAGTAAGGAAAAGAGGTCAAGTAACATATAAAGGGAGACCTATCAGCATTATATCAGACTTCTAACCAGAGACTATGAAAGCTAGAAGATCCTGGGCATATCTTATATAGACTCTACAAGAACACAGATGCCAGCCCAGGCTACTATACTCAGCAAAACTCTCAATTACCATAGTTGGTGAAACCAAGATATTCCATGACAAAACCAAAGTGACACAATATCTTTCCACAAACTCAGCCCCATAAAGAATAATAGATGGAAAATGCCAACACAAGGAGGGAAACTGCATCCTAGAAAAAGCAAGAAAGTAATCTTCTTTGAACAAACCCAAAAGAAGATAGCCACACAAACACAAAAATAACATTGAAAATAACAAGAAGCAACAGTCACTATTACTTAATATCTCTTAACATAAATGGGCTCAATTCCTCAATAAAAAGAAATAGACTAACTAACTGGATACGTAAACAGGACCCAGCATTTTGCTGCATACAGGAAACACACCTCAGTGTCAAAGACAAACACTACCTCAGAGTGAAGGGCTGGAAAACAATTTTTGAAGCAAATGGTCCCAAGAAACAAGCTTGAGTACCCATTCTAATCTCAGATAAAATCGATTTTCAACCAAAAGTCATAAAAAAAAAAAAAAGATAAGGAATGACACTCATACAAGGAAAAATCTACCAAGAAGAAATATCAATTCTGAACATCTATGCTCCAAATGCAAGGTCACCCACATTCATAAAAGAAAGTTTACTAAAGCTCAAAGGACACATTGAACCTCACACAATAATAGTGGGAGACTTCAACACCCCACTCTCATCAATGGACAGATCTTGGAAACACAAACTAAATAGAGACACAGTGAAACTAACATAAGTTATGGACCAATTGGATTTAACAGATATCCAGAGAACATTTCATCCTAATTCAAAATAAAATACTTTTTTCTCAGCACCTTATGGTACCTTCTCAATAATTGACCATATAATCGGTCACATAACAGACCTCAACAGATATAATAAGATTGAAATAATCCCATGCTTCCTATCAGATCACTACGGATTAAGGCTGGTCTTCAATAGCAACAACAACAGAAAGCCCACATACACATGGAAGCTGAACAATGCTCTCTCTGTTCAATGATAACTTGGTCAAGGAAGAAATAAAGAAATTAAAGACTTTTTAGAATTTAATGAAAATGAAGGTACAACATACCCAAACTTATGGGACACAATTAAAGCAGTGCTAAAAGGAAAACTCATAGCTCTGAGTGCCTCCAAAAAGAAACTGAAGAGATCATACACTAGTAGCCTAACAGCACACCTGAAAGCTCTAGAACATAAAGAAGCTAATACACCCAAGAGGAGTAGAAGGCAGGAAATAATCAAGCTCAGGGCTGCAATCAAATAGAAACAAAAAGAACCATACAAAGATTCAACCAAACCAGGAGATGGTTCTTTGAGAAAATCAACAAGATAGATAAATCCTTAGCCAGACTAACCAGAGGGCACAGAGACAGGATCCAAATTAACAAAATCAGAAATGAAAAGGGAGATATAACAACAGAACCTGAAGAAATTCAAACAAATCATCAGATCCTACTACAAAAGCCTATACTCAACAAAATTGGAAAATCTGGATGAAATGAACAATTTTCTAGACAGATACCAAACACCAAAGTTAAGTCAGGATCAGATAAATCATTTAAACAGTCCCATAAACCCTAAAGCAATAGAAGCAGTCACTAAAAGTCTCCCAACAAAAACAAACCCAAGACCAGATGGGTTTAGTGCAGAATTCTATCAGACCTTCAAAGAAGACCTAATACCAATACTCTTCAAACTATTCCACAAAATAGAAACAGAAGGAACACTACCCAATTCATTCTATGAGGCCACAGTTACACTGATACCAAAATCTCACAAAGACCCAACAAAGAAAGAAAACTTCAGACCAATTTCCCTTATGAATATCGATGCAAAAATAGAAATAAAATTCTCGAAAACTGAATCCAAGAACACATCAAAACTATCATTCACCATGATCAAGGACGCTTCATCCCAGGGATGCAGGGATGGTTCAATACCCAGAAATCCATCAATGTAATCCACTACATAAACAAACTCAAAGAAAAAAACCACATAATCATTTCATTGATGCTGAAAAAGCATTTGACAAAATTCAACATCCCTTCATGATAAAAGTCTTGGAAAGATCAAGAATTCAAGGCCCATGCCAAAACCTAGTAAAAGCAATATACAGCAAACCAGTAGCCAACATCAAACTAAATGGAGAGAAACTTGAAGCAATCCCACTAAAATCAGGGACTAGACAAGGCTGCCCTCTCTGTCCCTATCTAGTCAATATAATACTTGCTAAAGCAATTAGACAACAAAAGGAGGTCAAAGGGATACAAATTGGAAAGGAAGAAATCAAAATATCACTATTTGTAGATGATATGATGGTATACTTAAGTGACCCGAAAAACTCCACCAGAGATCTCCTACAGCTGATAAACAACTTCAGCAAAGTGGCCGGATATAAAATTAACTCAAACAAATCAGTAGCCTTCCTATACTCGAAGGATAAACAGGCTGAGAAAGAAATTAGGGAAATGACACCCTTCACAATTGTCACAAACAATATAAAGTATCTTGGTGTGACTCTAACCAAACAAGTGAAATATCTGTATGACAAGAACTTCAAGTCTCTGAAGAAAGAAATCGAAGAAGACCTCAGAAGGTGGAAAGCTCTCCCTTGCTCATGGATTGGCAGGATTAGTATACTAAAAATGGCCATCTTGCTGAAAGCAATGTACAGATTTAATTCAATCCCCATCAAAATTCCAACTCAAATTTTCATAGACTTAGAAAGAGTAATTCTCCAATACACTTGGAATAACAAAAAACCCAGGATAGCAAAAACTATTCTCACCAATAAAAGAACTTGTGGGGGAATCAGCATCCCTGACCTCAAGCTGTACTACAGAGCAATAGTGATAAAAACTGCATGGTATTGGTACAGTGACAGGCAGGTAGATCAATGGAATAGAATTGAAGACCCAGAAATGAACCCACCCACTTATGGTCACTTGATCTTTGACAAAGGAGCTTAAACCTTCCAGTGGAAAATAGCCAGCATTTTCAACAAATGATGCTGGTTCAACTGGTGGTCAACATGTAGAAGAATGCAAATTGATCCATTCCTATCTCCCTGTACAAAGCTCAAGTCCAAGTGGATCAAGGACTTCCACATATGGGGAAGAGTCTCAAACACATGGGCACAGAGGAAAATTTCCTGAACAGAACACATAATGGCTTATGCTCTAATCAAGAATTGACAAAAGGGACATTATAAAATTGTAAAGCTTCTGTAAGGCAAAGGACACAGTCAATAGGACAATATGGCAACCAACTGATTGGGAAAAGATCTTTACCAATACTTCGTCTGATAGAGGGCTAATATCCAATATATACAAAGAACTCAAGAAGTTAGACTCCAGAAAACCAAATAACCCTATCAAAAAATGGGGAACAGAGCTAAACAGAGAATTCTCAACTGAGGAACCTCGAAGGGCAAAGAAGCACCTAAAGAAATGCTCAACATCCTTAGTCATCAGGGAAATGCAAATCAAAACAACCCTGAGACTCCACCTCACACCAGTCAGAATGGCTAAGATCAAAAACTCAGGTGACAGCAGATGCTGGTGAGGATGTGGAGAAAGAGGGACACTCCTCCATTGCTGGTGGGATTGCAAGCTGCTACAACCACTCTGGAAAACAGTTTGGTGGATCCTCGGAGTATTGGACATAGTACTACCTGAGGACCCAGCTATACCTCTCCTGGGCATATACCCAGAAGATGCCCCAACATGTAACAAAGATACATGCTCCACTATGTTCATAGCAGCCATATTTATAATAGCCAGAAGCTGGAAACAACCCAGATGTCCCTCAGCAGAGGAATGGATACAAAAAAATGTGGTACATTTACACAATGGAGTACTACTCAGCTATTAAAAACAATGACTTCATGAAATTCGCAGGAAAATGGATTGAAATTGAAAATATCATCCCGAGTGAGGTAACTCAGTCACAAAAGAACAAACACAGTATGTACTCACTGATAAGTGGATATTAGCCCAAAAGTTCGGAATACCCAAGATTCAATTCACAGACCATATGAAGCTTAAGAAGAAGGAAGACTAAAATGTGGTTGCTTCATTGTTTCTTAGAACAGTGAACAAAATTCTCACAGGAGGAAATATGGAGACAAAGTGTGGAGCAGAGACTGAAGGAAAGGCCATCTAGAGACAGCTCCACCTGGGGATCCATCCCATATAGAGCTACCAAACCGGTGTTCTTGCAGATGTTGGGAAGTGCTTGCTGATGGAAGCATGATAAGCTGTCTGCCTAGAGGCTCAGTAAGAACCTGACAAATACAGAGGCTGATGCTCACAGCCATCCACTGGATTGAGTGTGAGGTCCCAGGTGGATGAGTTGGAGAAGGGACTGAAGGAGTTGAGGGGGTTTGTAGCCCCATGGAGGGAATAACAGTGTCAACTGGCCAGAACCCCCCCTCCCCCCGGAGCTCCTGGAGACTGGACCAACAGCCTAAGAATACACATGGAGGGACCCATGGTGCTGGCAGCATATGTGGCAGAGGAGGGCCTTGTTGGCCATCAGGGGGAGGAGAGGCCCTTGGGCCTGAGGGTGTTTGATGTCCCAGTGTAGGCGAATGCTAGGGAGAGAAGAGGGGAGTGGGTGGGTAAGCACCCTCATAGGGAGTGCAGATGGGATAGGGGGTTTCTGAAATGGTGTCTGAAGGGGAGACCTGGAAAGGGGAAAACATTTGAAATGTAAATAAAGAAAATATCCAGTTTTTTTTCTTTTTTTTTTTTTAAGAGTGTTTATCAATCCTAACAACTATGGAAATGCAAACGATTTTTATAAAAATCATTTTATCCCTGTCAGAATGGCAAAGATAAACAATACAACTTGCAGCCCTCGTTCACTGGTTTTGGGATTGCACACTGCTGCAGCCACTTTGGTAGTAAGTGTAGAGAATTCTCAGAAATCTAAAAATCTCCCCTATGACCCAGCTATACCACTCACAAATGCCCCAAATAGTCCGCACTCTACTCCACAGATACTGGATTGGGTTTCCTGCTAGAAGCACTTCCGCAGGTCGGTGCGTGACAGGAATAAACATGCTCTAGGAGGAAAGCCTGAGAGAGGATCCAGGACCAAAGGTGACCCTGTTCTCATCAAGAGGAGGGGTCCCCAGGGAGTCCAGGATCGGTGGAGAGAGGCGATCCTGCAAGTAGGATGGAGAGGATGAAAGGGCCCCGTAAATCCTGATTCTGAGCCACGCCTGGGCTGGAGTCTTCAGTGAACGGAGTTGAAGTAGGAGGAGGGGTACCCACAAACTTGTTGCTACTGTGCTGAGGACGGAGAACAGGTGCGGCCTCTGAGCGCCCCAGGTGGAAGTGTCTCTAGGTATTGGGGGCTGTCCCAAAGGAATGGGCGTAGGCTAGAAGGGGGGGGGGGCGCAAGGTTCCACAGGAAGCAGTGAGGTTGGTTTACTCCTCAGAGAATATTTATTATTTTTGAGGCTACCGTGAACGGTCTTATTTCCTTGTTTCTTGTTGTCTCTTAATATGTTTGACACCTGTGTATAAGAAGGCTGATTTTTGTGCATTGATTTTGTAACCTGATACCTTGCTGAATTATTTCTGCATGGGATTTCTGGAGGAGTCTTTAGGGGAGTGGCTCTCATCTTTCCTAAAGCTGCAACCCTTTAATACAGTTGTCATGTTACAGTGACCCCCAACCATAAAATTATTTTTGTTGCTACTTATAGCTGTAATTTTACCACTGTTAGGAATTGTATTGTGGAAATTTTTAGAGATAGAGGTTTGCCAAAGGGTTGAGAACTACTTTAAGGTCTTTTTTTTAAAAAATAGAATCATATATTCAAATAAATATAATTTGACTTCTTCCTTGCCTATTTGTATCCTCTTTATGTCCTTCACTTGACTTATCACTGTAGCTAGTTCTTCAGATACTGTGTTGAACAGGAGGTGGGAGAGTGAATATCATTATCTTGTTCATTTTAGTGGAAAAGTTTAGTTTTACTCCATTAAGGATGATATTGTATTTGGGTGTCTTATTATGTTGAGATATATACACTGTATCTCTATTTTCTCCAGTTCTTTTATCAGGATTTATTTTTAATTTTAAAGGCCTATTCTGCACTTAATGTGATGACCACGTAGTTTTTGTCATTTAGTCTATTTAGCAGATGGATTATGTTTATTGATTTTCATATTTTGAAACATTCTTGTATCACTGGGATGAAGTCAAATTAATCATAATCCATAATCTTTTTTGGTGTGGTATTGAATTCATTTTTCAAACATTTATTGAGTTTTTGTGCATTTTTGTTTATACAAAGATATTGACCTATAGTTTTCTTTTTGTTTTGGTTGGATCTTTGATTTTGGGATAAGAGTAATAGAGCCTTTATAAAAGGAATTTGGAAATGTTCTTTCTTTTCTTAATTTTCTTAATTTTTAAGAGTATATTGGTGGCAGTTCTTTGAAGGTCTGGTATAATTCTGCACAGAATCTGTCAGGCCTCCTCACCTTTTAAAATTACTGCTTTCTATTTCAGTGGATGTTAGCAGTCTATTTAAGTTATTAACTTCATCTTGATTTAAATTAGGTAGGTTATCTATGTTTAAACATTCACACATTTATTTTATTCCAGTGTTAGAACATAGATTTTAAAGTCTGTTACTATGATTTTCTGAATTTGCTCATTATCTGTTGTTATATTTCCTTTTTAATCTCTGATTCTATTAATTTTGATCCTCTCTTTTCTTTGGTTAATTTGGCTAAAGTTTCGTCAGTCTTGTTAATCTTTTCAAAGCATTAACTCTTGTTTCATTGATTCTTGTATTATTTCCTTTATATTTCATTAATTTCAGCTCTGATTTTGATTATCTTTTTCTATCTACTTTGTTTCTGGTGTTGATTGTTCTTGTTTATCTAAGGCCTTCAGGTATATCATTAAGTTATTAATTTGAGGTCTTTCATTTTATTTAGGCATTCAGTACTGAATATTTTTTCTTTCTTTTTTTTTAGTGGCTTTAGTTTTTCAAAGATTTATTTATTTATTTTATGTATGTGAGTACACTGTAGCTGTCTTTAGACACACACCAGAAGAGGGCATTGGATCCCTGTTACAGCTGATTGTGAACCACCAGGTGGTTGCTGGGAATTGAACTCAGAACCTCTGGTAGAGCAGTCAGTGCTCTTAACCTCTGAGCCATCTCTCCAGTCCCTGAATATTTTTTCTCATGATTGCCTCGAGTCCCACAGATTTTGGTGTGTTATATTTTTATTTAATTCTATGAATTTAAAATTTTTCCTCTTGATTTTTTTCTTGACCCAGATTTCATTCAGTAGTGTGTCATTTAACTCCCATGGGTTTGTGAACGTTGTTATGTCTATTGTTGTTGACACTTATCTTTAATCCATGAATGAGATTTCAATTTTTCCATATTTGTTGAGACTTTCTTTTTCTCCTGATATGTAGTCTATTTTGAAGAAATTTCTATGGACTGCTGAGAAGACCATGTATTCCTTAATATTTGGTTTCTGTAGATGCCTCTTGGTTCTATTAGATTTATTTATTTATTTATTTTCCTCCTTTTTTATTTTTGATACTTTATATACATTTCCAATGTTTCCCCTTTTCTGAGTCTCCTCTTTGTATACCCCCTATCCCCTCCCCAACCCGCCTCTAGGAGGGAATTCCACCTCCCACCCCACCCCACCCCCGTCCACCCATCCCCATTTTCCCGCCTTGATATTCCCCTTTACTGAGGCCTCTAACATCCTCAGGCCCAAGGGCCTTTCGTCTCTCCCTGATGGCCATTGAGGTCATCCTCTGCCACATATGTGGTCCAAACCATAAGTCCATCAATGTGTATTCTT
>CM052713.1:2169866-2184745 GCA_028551405.1 Uromys caudimaculatus
TTTTTCTGTCCCCGGGTTCTCAGGCCCCGGATCCCTGCAGATCTGGGCGGGTCTGGGCGAGAGGTGCTGCTCCCCTCAACCCCACTCACGGCCCTTCCAAGTTCTTGTGAGGTTACCTTTCTACGGCGCTCGTTGGCTACCGACTCCTGGCGTCCCAGGCAGAGGTTTCCCCCTTTCTACGGTGCTCGTTGGCTACCGACTGCTGGTGTCCCAGGCAGAGGTTTCCCCCTTTCTATGGCGCTCGTTGGCTACCGACTCCTAGTGCCCCAGGCAGAGGTTTCCCCCTGCAAGTGAGATCCTGAAGTTTCGGAGTCTTTCTGTCCCCGGGTTCTCGGGCCCCAGATCCCGGCAGATCTGGGCAGGTCTGGGTGAGAGGTGCTGCTCCCCTCAACCCCACTCACGATCTTTCCAGGCTCCTGGGTGGGTACCCCTCTCCGGTTCTCGATGGCTACCGACTCCTGGCGGCGCAGACAGAGGTTTCCGCCTTTCTATGGCGCTCGTTGGCTACTGACTCCTGGTGTCCCTATTAGATTTATTATGTCATTTAACTCCAGACTTTCTTTAGTTTTTTCCCCAAATGACCTATGTATTGTTGATAGCAGTGTGTTTGAATCACTCGCTATTACTGTGTTAGGGTTGATCTGTGGTTTTAAACCTAATAGTGTTTCCTTCATGAAACTTGGTGCTCCTATGTTTGGTGCATAGGTGGTAGATTTTTCCTTCAATTAGTATAAAGTGTCCTTCCTTATATCTTTTGATTAGTTTGGGTTTGAAGATTATTTTATCACATATTAGGTAGAATATGTATGCTTGCTTGTTTCCTAGTTTCATTTTCTTGGACTAATTTTTTCAATCCTTTACCCTAAGGTCATATCTATCACTGATGGTGAAGTGTGTTCCTTGGATGCAGCAAAAAGATAGATTCTGTTTTCATTGGGTGTTGAGAGCATGAATATTAAGAGTTATTATTGAATATTGTGTATTAATTTTTGTACTTTTGTTTTTAGGGTATTCTATTATGCTTTTTGATTCAGTGTTCTTTGTGCCTTCTTTTTTTTTTCTTTTCCTTTGTGCCTTCTTGAATGTGTTTAATTTCTTCTTCAAACCCAAGTATTCCTTCTAGTATCCTCTGTAAAGTTGGCTTAGTGAGCATGAATTCTTTTTTTTTTTTTTTAAAGAAACACTTAATTTATTCCTTAATCACCAAGCAAGTTAATTACTGTGGTGAAAATCATATTCAAATGTATTGTCCATTTCCTTTGCATCTTAGATGTTTAAAAGCATCTAACCTGTCCTCAGTGACTTCTAAGCATCTGCTGTGCCCTAGAAGGCCTGCATCCCACCCCAGGATGGCATCTTTAACCACCTGTGTCTTCTGTGGGTTTCCCCTTAGTCTCTGTCTCTGCCTTTAATAATCCCCACCTGCCCATGTGACCATGTCCTTGAAGTTAGCGGAGGAATCTCATAGTCACACTGAGTAAAAGTAGTTTTAATAATGAAATATTAAATAAACTTGGCAGTCTAGTACACACCTGTAGTGTCAGTACTTGCAGGAGAATCAGGAGTCTGAGACCAGGCTGGGCTATGTGAAATCCTGTCTCAAACTCAAAAGCAGAACAAACCATAAAATAGCAGGCTCTTTGATTCAGAGTAGAGCACTGTGAATATCAAAATGGCCACAAAGACCAGTTGTGTGGGTGGGGACTGTTGTTGCCGTTGTTTACTAGACCAGCTGTCTTAGAGTTTTACTGCTGTGAAGAGACACCATGACCAAGGCAACTCTTATAAGGACAACATTTAACTGGGGCTGGCTGACAGGTTCAGAGGTTCAGTCCAGTATCATAAAGGTGGGAGCATGGCAGCATCCAGGCAGGCATGGTGCAGGAGGAGCTGAGAGTTCTACCTCTTCATAGTTCCACAGAACAGTTCCAAACGCTGTGTGGGCAGGAACTCTCACAGAGGCCATGGAGGGTGCTGCCTACTGGCTTGCGTGAGCATACATTCTCTAAGTCTGTTTTTATCATGGAAAATTTTTATTTACCCTTCAATTATGACTAATGGTTTTGTTGGGTATAGTACTCTAGCCTGGCATATTTGCTCTTTTATAACTTTTAGAATATTGGCCCAATCTATTTTGGTTTTCATAGTCTCTGTTGAAAAATCTGCTTTTTATTCTGATCAGCCTACTTTTATATATGACTTGGTCTTTCTCTCTGGCAGCCTTCAATATCCTTTCTTCTGTGAATATCCTTCAATATCCTTTGTTCTGTGAATTTATTATTTTGACTACTATATGATGTTGGATATTTCTTTTTTGGTCCCATCTATTTGGTGTTCTTTATACCTCTTGGATATCTCTTAGATTAGGGAAGTTTTCTTTTTTGATTTTGTTGAAAATATTTTCTGTGCCTTTGACTTGGATGTCATCTCTTTATTTGTAGATTTGGTCTTTTACAGTGTCCCAAATTTCCTGCATGTTCTGTTGTTCTTGAAGATTTAACATTTTCTTTGACTGAGTGATCCATTCCAAGTCCTGGTATTCTTTCTTGCACTTGATCCAATCTTTGGTGATACTTTCCTCTGATTTTTTTTAAAATTTGACTTCTTGAATTTTTAATTTCACATTTTATTTCATTTGGACTTTTCTTAAGTTTCTCTTAATTTAATTCTATTTTTATTTTGAGTTGGTTTAATTATACATTCAACTGTTTGTGATTTTGTTTGTTTGTTTTAAGATGGAGTTTCTCTAGGTAGCCCTGGCTTCTTACTCTGCAGACCAGGATGGCCTCGAACTCAGACACTCCTGTTTCTGCCTCCAGAATGTTTGGATTAAAGGTGTGCATCACTACCACCCACTGATCTTTATTCATATATTTTTGAGTTCCTTGATCATTTTTATTAGTGCTATTTTGAATTCATTGTCTTGTACATCATGCAAGTCATCTTTCTTGAGGACATTACTATGGGAGTACTAATTTTTTGTTGAGACTTATTGTTTTGATTATTCATATTTGTGTATTTTTTATGGGACCTAGGCATTTGGAGTTAGGTCATTGGTAGTATTTATTGGTATGGAAATCTTGCCTCTGCTTTATTGAGAAGGTGTTTCAGATGGTTTCCAACTTTTAAGATAGTTGACCAACTGAATGGGTCTTAGGACTTAGTCTTTCAGCAATTCAGTGTGGATGCTTGGATGGGTAACCCAAAGTATTCTCTGCTATCTTGAGACAAGTGAGTTTTCTAAGCTCAGGAGCATCCCGTCTGTAAAGTAAGATGACTTTCACAGCTAGTCCTGTGGAATCTGGAGGGAGGTGATCAGGAACAGCTGCTGCTTTGGGAATTAGTGATGTGAGCCTAGGATTCCACTAGAAGAGTAGAAATGTAGGAGAGAACCATCAGGCAGGTTGGGGACAGTGGTCCCAGTCAGGTTGTAGAGATAGTGAAATGGTTGGGGTTACCATTGTGGGTCTAGTGACCTTTCCTGGACATGAGCAGTCCTCAGCAAGTCATCAACTCTCAAATGCCAAAAGACTCAATCCTAAACCTCATACAGTTTGTCAACCACCTTAAAAGTTGGAACATCTCAACAAAGCAGAGGTAAGATTTGTCTACCAGTAAACACTACCAATGCCCTAACTTCAAATGCCTAGGTCCTATAACAAATACACAAATATATATTGGAGGAGTTCGTGGTGGGAGTCTAAGTTCTCTGCCTATAGATGAAAGGATACTGGTCTTATCTGGAATGGATAGGTTTAGCAATGGTTCTAGGGGACCCTTCTTTAAGCAGGGCTGCGGAAGGAGTACAGGAAGTCGGGTGTGGACACCTGGTCCTCAGGCAGGGGTGGGGTGGTTGGAGTAGTATGTGTTGGTTTTGTGCCCTGCCGTAGAGGGGTCTTTGAGTCAATGGGTTGGGTGAAGTTTGTAGAGCAAGCCTATTGCTTCTGTGTGGAGGAGGAGCCGTGTTTGCAAAGCAGGGATGAGTGTAGTTGGAAGGAGTGGGTAGAGTTGGTGGTGGGAACCTAGGCTTCCTGTTTATTGATATGTGAAGGAGGAAAGGTATCTTGGTAGAAATAGATAGAGTTAGCAGTGTGAAGCTGGAGGGTCTATCTGTATGGGAATTCTGGAAGGAGTGAAGGAAGGCAAGTGGTAGACATTTAGTTATGATGACTGTATCCAATGTTGTGTTAAACACTGTTAGCCAACTTACAGGATGAAGAATTTCTTTGGGTTTGTGGTTCCAGAGGGCCAAGAGTCTGTCATGGTGAGAGGTAGGACAGTAAGCAGACAGCATGATGATTGTCTGTAACTGGAGCTCACATCCTGAACTACAACCAAGCAGCAGAGAGAAAGAACTGGAAGTGGTGAATTTTTTTTTTTTTTTAAACCTACTCCAGTGATGTACTTCCTCAAACAAGGCCAAATCTCTTAAACCACTTCAAACAGTGCTATCAACTGGGAACTAAGTGCTCAAGTACATGAGCCTTTGGGGGATATTCTCCTGAAAACCATCACTGTGGCATATGCTAGTAGGACATACTGATGATGTGACAGCAGGAGGGTCATGAGTTCATTAATATATAAAGAGTTTCATGATTTTGTGTCTTGCCCAGTTTGATACCAGTTACATATCTCTATATTCAGCAGGGTCTCCCTTTGCAACTTAGGCTAGTTTTGGACTTGTTATTGATTACTCCCTCTCAGACTCCCAAACACTAAGATTACAGATTTACACTGTAGTGTCTGGCTTTCAATTGTTTGTTTTTGCTGATTTTTTACCATCATTTTTTTGTGTGTGTATGTGCTAAATCACATATTTTAAAAATATACTTTATTTTATGTATATAAATGCTTTGTATGTATGTATGTATGTATAGCATGTGTATGCCTGGTTTGTCAGATGCCCTGGAACTGAAGTCACAGACAGTTGTAAGCTGCCATATGGTTGTTGGTTAATGCAGGTCCCCTGCAAGAGCAGCAAGTGCTCTAACCACTGAGCAACCTCTCTAGTTCCAATTTTCTGTTTCCTAATATGAATTTTGCTGATTTCTGTTTTTCATACCTCAGGTGTAATGTCTTTGCTAAGGCCACTTCTTCTGGATGTGGTCCCAACAATTCAACAGACTGCTGCTTTGGCTCTGGGGAGACTGGCCAACTACAATGATGACTTAGCAGAAGCAGTCGTGAAGGGCGACATTCTTCCACAGCTTGTTTATTCACTGGCAGAACAAAATGTAAGAATTTTTCAAAAATAATTTATATATTTTTGGTTTTTAGATAAAAATAAGATAACTGTGGCACAGTTGTGGGTTTGAAGGCCTTGGAACGATTAGATTATTTTGGTTTGGACTTGGTTTGGACTTGGTAGCAGCCTCTCTCCATCACTGTTAACACATGGGATGATGTAAAAGAACTTTTGTGACTCATACATAAAGAAGTGTGTATGTCCATGAGAGCTTTGAATAGAGCTATAGGCTCTGTTGGAGAGAAGAGTGTAAAGATCCTAGGCAAATAAACACATTGTTTCTGCAATTTTTATATGAAGGTGGCTAGTGGAAAGAATAATTCTTGGAGAGTGCCTTTAATGAAAAGTTTGATAAGCCATTTTTTTTTTTACTAAGTAGACAAACATTTCGAAGTGTTCCATCCCATGTAATACAGCATTTTTTCTCTACAGTGTTTCCAGTTTTGTTTTTATAATAGTTAAAAGATAACCAAAGGAAACTTATATTTGAGCATGATAGCTTATAGTGTAGATTCAGCATGGGAAATAGTTTAAGTCTGTAGTTAGAGCTTTCAGATGTGCTGTTAGGCTACTAGTGTATGCTCTCTTGAGTTTCTCTTTGAAGGCACTCAGAGCTATGAGTTTTCCTCTTAGCACTGCTTTCATTGTGTCCCATAAGTTTGGGTATGTTGTACTTTCATTTTCATTAAATTCTAGGAAGTCTTTAATTTCTTTCTTTATTTCTTCCTTGACCAAGTTATCATTGAGTAGAGCATTGTTCAGCTTCCATGGGTATGTGGGCTTTCTGTTGTTATTGTTGCCATTGAAGACCAGCCTTAATCCATAGTGATCTGATAGGAGGCATGGAATTAATTCAATCTTCTTGTATCTGTTGAGGTTTGTTTTGTGACTGATTATATGGTCAGTTTTGGAGAAGGTACCATGAGGTGCTGAGAAGAAGGTATATTCTTTTGATTTAGGATGAAATGTTCTATAGATATCTATTAAATCCATTTGGTCCATAACATCTCTTAGTTTCACTGTGTCTCTGTTTAGTTTGTGATTCCAAGATCTCTCCATTGATGATAATGGGGTGTTGAAGTCTCCTACTATTATTGTGTAAGGTGAAATGTGTGCTTTGAGCTTTAGTAAAGTTTCTTTTATGAATGTGGGTGCCCTTGCATTGGGAGCATAGATGTTCAGAACTGAGAGTTCTTCTTGGTAGATTTTTCCTTTGATGAGTATGAAGTGTCCTTCCTTACTTTTTTGATGACTTTTGATTGAAAGTCGATTTTATCTGATATTAGAATGGCTACTCCAGTCTGTTTCTTGGGACCACTTGCCTGGAAAATTGTTTTCCTTTTACTCTGAGCTAGTGTTTGTCTTTAACTCTGAGATGTGTTTTCTGTATGCAGCAAAATGCTGGGTCCTGTTTATGTATCCAGTCTGTTAGTCTATATCTTTTTATTGGGGAATTGAGTCCATTGATGTTAAGAGATATTAAGGAATAGTGATTGTTGCCCCCTGTTATTTTTGATGTTATTTTTATGCTTGTGTGGCTATCTTCTTTTGAGTTTGTTGAAAGATTATTTTCTTGCTTTTTTGGGGGTGTAGTTTCCCTCCTTTTGTTGGCATTTTGCATCTATTATCCTTTGTAAGGCTGGGTTTGTGGAAACATTGTGTAGATTTGGTTTTGTCATGGAATATCTTAGTTTCACCATCTATGGTAATTGAGAGTTTTGCTGGGTATAGCAGCCTGGGCTGGCAGTTGTGTTCTCTTAGGGTCTGTATGAGATCTTCCCAGGATCTTCTAGCTTTCATAGTCTTTGATGAAAAGTCTGGTGTAATTCTGATAGGTCTGCCTTTATATGTTACTTGACCATTTTCCCTTTCTGCTTTTAATATTCTTTCATTGTTTTGTGAATTTGGTGTTTTTACAATAATGTGACAGGAGGAATTTCTTTTCTGGTCCCATCTATTTGGAGTTCTGTAGGCTTCTTGTATGTTTACATTCTTCTCTTTCTTTAGGTTAGGGAAGTTTTCTTCTATAATTTTGTTGAAGATATTTGCTGGTCCTTTAAGTTGGGAATCTTCACTCTCTTCTATACCTATTATCCTTAGGTCTGGACTTCTCATTGTGTCCTGTATTTTGGGTTAGGATCTTTTTGCATTTTGCATTTTCTTTGACTGTTGTCTCAATGTTCTCTCTCTCTCTCTTTCTCTCTCTCTCTCTCTTTCTTTCTTTCTTTTTCTGAGACAGGGTTTCTCTGTGTAGCTCTGGCTGTCCTGGAACTCATTCTGTAGACCAGGCTGGCCTCGAACTCAGAAATCCACCTGCCACTGCCTCCCAAGTGCTGGGATTAAAGATGTGTGCCACTACTGCCTGGCCAATGTTTTCTATAGTATCTTCTGCACTTGTGATTCTCTCTTGTATCTCTAGTATCCTGTTGGTGATGCTTGCATCTATGACTCCTGATCTCTTTCCTAGGTTTTCTAACTCCAAGGTTGTCTCCCTTTGTGATTTCTTTATTGTTTCTATTTCCATTTTTAGACCCTGGCTAGTTTTGTTCATTTTGTTCACCTGTTTG
Source organism: Uromys caudimaculatus (assembly GCA_028551405.1). Lineage (NCBI taxonomy): Eukaryota > Metazoa > Chordata > Mammalia > Rodentia > Muridae > Uromys > Uromys caudimaculatus. The sequence continues at coordinate 2,177,679 of CM052713.1, forward strand.
ATTGTGTTTTCCTGTAATTCTGCCTGTTTGATTGTGTTTTCCTGTAATTCTTTAAGGGATTTTTGTGTTTCTTCTTTAAGGACTTCTAGCTGTTTACCTGTGTTCTCTTGTCTTTCTTTAAGGGAGTTATTTCCTTCTTAAAATCTTCTATCATCATCATGAGATGTTATTTTAAATCTGAGTCTTGCTTTTCTGGTGTGTTGAGGTATCCAGGGCTCGCTGTGGTGAGAGAACTGGGTTCTGATGTTGCCAAGTTGCCTTGGTTTCTGTTCCTTTATGTTCTTGCCCTTGCCTTTCACAATCTGTTTATCTCTGGTGTTAGTTGGTCTTACTCTCTCTGACTGTGTCTTGTCTCTTCTACAATCCTCTACATCAGTACTCCTTGGAGACCAGCTCTCTCCCAGAGGAATTTGTGTTTGGAGAGCTGTGGTACAGGGTCAGCTCTGGGGTGTAGACAGAAACCAGACGGATCCTGTTCCCAGCTTTTTCTTTGTTTCCTGTGTCCTGATGGCTCTGCAAGGGTCCCTCTTGATCCAGGAATTTGGAAAGAAGTGGTGGTCTTGCTCAAACTTCTGTTGGCACTCCTGGGAGACCAGCTCTGTCCTGGCACTATTTGAGTATGGAGCCCTGCGTCACAGAATCAGCTCCCTAGCCATAGAAGGAAACTGGAAGACCATTCCTCAGTCCCTGTGTCCTGAGGGTTCCGGGTGGGTCCTGCTGAGCAGTGGTGCTGTCCTTACCCCACTCACAGTCTTGTCCACACTCCTGGGAGGCTAGCTTTCTCCTCGAGCTATTTTGCTATGGAGCCCTGTGACACAGGCTGAGGTCCCCAGCCACAGATGGAAACCAGAAGGCTCCTGTCCCTGACTGCTCCTCGCTCCTTGGATCCTGGGGGTTCCGGGCAGGTCCCTCTGATCAGAGGTGCTGGCCTTACCCCGCACACAGGCTTGCCCATACTCCTGGGAGGCTAGCTTTCTCCTGGTGCTATTTGGCTATGGCGCCTTATGACATAGGCTGAGGTCCCCAGCCACAGATGGAAACCGGAACCGAGAGTGTTTTTTTTTTTTTTTTTTTTAAAGTGCCAGTTAAGTGGCCATGTAGAGATATTGCTTGCTGTACTGTGAATTAGACCTACTTATATGAGATGTCCCAATAAGTAGGGACAAGGTGGTGAAGACCAACCTTTTGGGTGTGGACATTATTAAACCATTCTACTAGTGTCCTGAGAACAATTCAATGACAAACAAACATGTAGCCAAGTCTAGACTTGCTGGGTCATCACATGGAAACTAGTGACTAAGTGGGTCCTGAACCCACAGGAGAATGGTTTACCTAAGCTTAGGATTTTTCTATGGCAGCAAGAGAAAATCTCTTCTGAGAGGGGGTGGGGTCACCCAAGGGTTAGAGGTCCTAGAATGAGGGTCGGGAAAAAGACTAGTCATAAAGACTGAATGTCTCTGTCCTCAAGGACACACAGGGTAGCTTTGAACTCAGCAGCCTCCCTTGCAACTAGGGAACATTTACGCTGACCAGTGGGGAGAGAGAGCTTACCAGTTTTCTGAAGTTTGGGTAGATAGGTCTATCAATGGGTCTCCATGTGGCAGTGGGGGATGTGAACCAGTGGAGTTTCTAAATCTGAGTCACTCTGTATAACAATGTTGTATTTTATAAAAAGGAAAAAGAAGCTAGGGATATGTTTGGTGGATGATGCTGAGGCATCCTGTCCCCTGAGGTACCTACCACATGATGATATAGTATAGAATATAGTTTATTTAGGGCATGCGGAGGGGAGTTGAGGGGGTAGTAGAGACAGAGAAAGGCAGGGGGAGAGAAAGAGAGAGAGAGAGAGAGAGAGAGAGAGAGAGAGAGAGAGAGAGAGAGAAAGAGAGGGAGAGGAGGAAGAGGAGGAAGAAGAGGAAGAGAAGGAGGAGTAGTAGTAGTAGTAGGAGGAGGAGAGGCTGGCCGTGAGCATGTTGAGAGAGAGGGGGGAGAGAAATGGGGAGAGAAGGGACAGAGAGAGCAGGAAGAGGGTAAGAGAGCAAGGGAAGAGGAGCAAGAGAAGAGAGTGAGGAGAGGGGGCAAGCAGCCCATTTTATAGTGAGTCAGGTATACCTGGCTGTTGCCAGGTAACTGTGGGGCAGAGCCTAGAAGGAATGCCAACATATAACAATTACTAGGTATTAGCCCATCCCTTTAAGCAGATTTTTGCTTATATATATATATAGACAAATAGATGACTTTTTAGTTCTTAATGATGATACTATAAGAATTCCTAAAATTATATTAGTAATTATTAAGTTCTTTTATAATAGGACAGCTATTAAGTCCTCTCTGATAATCAAAACTGCAGTGAGAACTCTGACAGTCTTTAGTGTCATGAGTTAATTGCGTCTGAGATAGCAAGCAGGCATCTACAACTTAGACCACATTCCAAAAGGTTGTAAAACCATTAACCAAAGGTCATAAAAAGGAAACTAATGATTTACTATACAAGGACAGAAGATAAAATATTTCCTGGGTTTATCTATACAAAACTTCACTAATAACTTAGTCACAAAAATTATGGTTTTTAACTTTTCATGAACCTGTAGAACTGGTGACAGATGATGAATGTTTAGCAGATAATTACTCTTAATGGATTTACAGTAAACATTCTCCGTTGTAAACTTCTTATTCAATTTATGATTTGATTTATTTGTAAACCATGATGAACTTTTGGCCATGTGATCATGTATTCTGAAAACTGTAAAAGTGCTGAGGACAAAGAGGAAAAAAGACCTGAACAGAACTGAACTCAAGAAGAACTTAGAAATAATGGTGTAGCATTAGGCGTAATGGCATTGGGAGTAAGGGCATATGATTGTTACATCAGACCAGTAGGAAAGAGCAAGATTAGAAGAGAGCAGAGAGAACTTTCTTAGATAACTTTTTGGAGAACTTTTTAGAGGAGAACGTTTATAGCAACTTTTGGAGAACTAAGAACTTAGAACTAAAACTAAAACCACTTTTCATCACCCTTTCTTCCAGTGACTTCAACTAGCAGGCTGGGAATTAGAGCCTAGCAGTTCCTGCTGAGATAGAACAAAGGCTATATTACTTAATCCCCCCTGCCCCCACATGCCTTTAGGGTACAGGCCTAAAGTGGCTTTTAACCCTCAGAACGAGCGAGAAACATTTCATTATAGTTAGAGAGCTAGAACATCCGGAGACCAGCAGTCTTTACAGCTACACCTTAGTCTGACTCTGCCTTGTTTCAACCCATTCCAGGCCAGGAGGTCCTCAGCACATAGGTATTGTGTGTGCTTTCAAAATCCCTGTGAGTTCATAAGAATAACTGCCTTGTAGTGTCTGGAAAACAGTTTCCTTGATATTGTTTACAACTTCTGGCTCTTGCACTCTTTCTTCCAAATCTTCCCATGCTATTGTGGCTGGGGTATGATATTTGCATACCACTTAGAGTTGAACTCTATTGTTTCCTGTTCTCTGCAGTGACCACCTGAGGGTCTTTGTGTTAATTTTTGTTCACTTAAATCCAACCACACAGTAGTTGTTTACATCTATAACATTCATGACAGTATTACACCAGCATATTTTGTTAGGCCATTTTTTTTTTTTTTTTTTTTTTTAAAGAGGACCAGTCTTCTTTTCTTTTTAAAGATTTATTTATTTATTTCATGTATGTGGGTATACTGTCACTGCCTTCAGACACACCAGAAGGTGGTTTCAAATGCCCATTACAGATGTTGTGAGCCACCATGTGGTTGCTGGGAATTGAACTCAGGACCTCTGGAAGAGCAGTCAGTGCTCTTAAACCACTGAACCATCTCTCCAGCCCTAGGCCAATCACTGTTATAGCCTACAGAAATGATTAACTTTCTACAATGGGAGCTTCTACATCACCTTTGAGCACTATGAGAACTAGCCAGTAGGGATGAAGATTCCAGGTGAGAATCAAATTCATTTTTTAATGTTCTATAATTCAAGTATGTGGTGTCTTCAACAATAGGATTTTGCCATCAAGTTCTCCCACCAAGACTCATAACAAATTCATGACCACAATGGGTATTCTAAATGAAGCCCACATATTTGAAGATTCAAAGCTAAGATCCATGAATCAGGAAAAATGTGATATTTGTCTCTCTGAGCATAGATTGCCTCACTCAGGAAAATTGTCTCTAGCTTCACTCTTTTATCTTTGAATTTAATTTTTCTTAACAGCTAAATAATAATTCCATTGTGTATGAATGAACATTTCTATTGTGATATCACAATACCTTGATGATATCTAGGTTTTTATTTTCTTGTTATTGCGAATCGAACAAAAATGAATATGGATTAGTAAGCATCTCTGTAATAAGGCATAGGGTTATATGCCCAAGAGTGGTGTAGCTAGATCATGTGATAGATCCATTTAGAGCCGTTGAGAAAGCTCCACACTATTTCCCATAGCTGTTGAGCCAGTTTGTGCTCCCATCATCAGTGAATGTGTGTTCCCCTTGCTGTACACCCATGACAGCAGACGCTGTTATGTTTCCCTGATTTCTAAAGGCATCGAACATTTAACAAATGGTTCATAACTGTTTAAAAAGAGTCTTTGTATATTCTAGATATTAATCTCTGAAATGCTGGTGTGTGTCTCCACAACAATCAAATAGTGATTCAGACAGAGGTTGATAACAGGAGTGAGGTATTGCTGTGAAAGGCCTGAGTTTGTAGGAATATGGGAGACTTTGGGACTTGGCCATGGAAAGCAGTTGAACATTTTAAGATGGGTTTAATAGGCTGTTCTAGTAGGAACATGCAAGACAGTAGGACTAAGAGTGACGTAAGTTATGACAGCCCAGCTCAAGAGATTGCAGAAGGCACAAATATTAGTAAGTGGTGTAGAAACAATTCTTGTGATATTTTGACAAACAATGTGGCTGCTTTTACCATTGTCCTAAAGATCTTCTGGGTCTAAATTGAGGATTTTTAGATTAATGGCACTGGCAGATGAGATTTCAAGACAGGCTAGTATTGATGCTGTCATGTGGTTATGAAAAGGAACAAGCTGGAGAAAGAGAAATACAAAATGTGACATTTGAGGAGAAAAGGAGTGTCAGGAAAGGTGATATGGGAGCCAAGTCCTGGCTTGGACACAAGAAAGAGGTTGTGAAATCTTCCTCCATGGATTAGGAAGGCCACTGACACCAGTTGTGTGTCAGGGTTATCCCTGCATGGAGACCAAGAAAGGGATGCAACTGTTAAGGTGAAGCCTGGACTGTGTTGGAGACCCTAAGATGGTGGAGATACCAGAGTCATGGGGTCCTGCTAACAGGAAAGTTGCTAACAGGGTGTGGAACCAGCCCAAGAGAGTTGTTGCAAAGTGTGTTGCAGTCAACAAAGCTGAAAGGAGCTGACTTGAAGAAAACATTTGACATCAGACGCAGAGGCGTAGGATTTGTAGTCCACCCTGCTGGGTTTTGGGTTTGCTTTGGTTCAGTATTTCCCTATTGTGCTCCCTTTCCTCCCCTTTGAAATGGTCATGTATGTTCTGTGTCATTGTATGTTGGAAGTTTGTGATTTGCTTTTTGCTTTTGATTTTGTAGAGGCTTATAGTTAAAGGATTGCTATGAATCTGATAGGAGACTTTGAACATTGGACTTTTTAAAAATTGATGTCTATCTTTATAATTTGTAAATATACAAAATATTTTCATAAGAAACTAAAATTTCACAGAATGTTTTTATAAAATTCAACAACTGAAATGAGGCAGATACATACAGATGGTAGTCTGAAAATGTTTCCTTTTTTCCTCTGTTAAGTTGGAATGTTTTCTTCCCTTGTTTTATTAAAAAAAGATTATTTTTTCATACAATATATCCTGATTACAGTTTCCCTTCTCTCTACTCCAAGTCCCTCCCCACTTCTCCTCTCCTCCAGATCTACTCCCTTTCTGTCTTTTATTAGAAAATAATAGACTTTTAAGAGATAACAACAAAATAAAATTTAATAAAGTAAAACATAAACCACCATATCTAAATTAGACAAGGCAAACCAATAGAAGGAAAAGAACCCAAGAGCAGGCACAAGAATCAGAGACTCACTCGTTCACACACTCAGGAGCCCCATAAAAACACTAAAGTGGGAGCTATATTATATATGCAGAGAACCTGGTACAGACCCATGTCAGCCCTGCGCATACTGCTTCAGTCTCTATGAGTTCATGAGTTTGGTTCAGTTGATTAAGAGGGTTTTATTCTCCTGGTGTCCTCCATCCCCTCTGGCTCTCACACTCTTTCCATTTCCTCTTCCATGGCTTCCTGAGCCCTGAGGTGAGAGATTTGATGGAGACATCCATTTAGACCTGTGTGTTCCAAAGTCTTTCTCTGTGTGTAATCTCTGGCTGTGGGTCTCTGTGTCTGTTCCCATCTACTGTGGAAGGAAGCTTCTCTGATAATGGCTGAATAAGACACTGATCTATGAGTATAGCAGATTATCACTAAGGAGTCATTTTATTTTATTTAAATATCTTTTGACCAGGAGTATTTGGTTTTATTCTAGGTCTCTGGTTCTTGTCACTCAAGCTGTGTCAGTTATGGGTTCCATCTCATGGAGTGGTCCTTAAGTCAAATCATACATTGTTTGGTCATGCCCACAAGCTTTGTGTCAACATTGCCCAAGGTGCCACCATTGTCTTGCAGGCAGGACAGATCATGCATGGATCAAAAGTTTTGTGGGTATATTGGTGTTTACATTTCTCTTTTGATAGCCTGGTGAGTACCTTCCTGTACCAAAGGCATTAGAATGTAGGGGTGAAGGTTTTATGTAGGCACCAGCTTGACTTTTCCATGTTCAGTGAGTTCTGTGGGTGTTGTCTTTAGCAATTGGGCCTTGGTGTTCATTTGCAGAGAGCAACCTATTATTTTGGCCACCACTTAGGTTGTTTGGGGATTTTCATAGGACCTCTTTGGCCAACAACTCAATCATACGTAACCAAGTTCTGGTACCGAAAGCTTTGGTGACAAGGGATGTCAAGTTTGGACTCTGTCTCCCTCATTATATGGAGACTTCATTAGGATTGCCTT
>CM052713.1:2192649-2208630 GCA_028551405.1 Uromys caudimaculatus
TGCTCTGTGCAGACTGAGGTGCTTGTGACTTCCTGTGTGCTCTGTGCAGACTGAGGTGCTTGTGACTTCCTGTGTGCTCTGTGCAGACTGAGGTGCTTGTGACTTCCTGTGTTGCTCTGTGCAGACTTGCCTGGTTGCTACCATGCTTCTCTAGCAGCATGGTCCTAGAGGGAGAGGCTGAGAAACTTTATATCCTGGGATAATTACTTATCCAAAAGTGTCATTTGACTGAGACACTGGGGCCACTACAATGGGGACATGGAGCAATTATCCAAGGGAGGTGATTTTAATACTCTCCTAGGTGGATCTGAAATCCTGACTAAGCCCCTAAATTGTTGGCAAAGAACCCTGACTGTTCAACATTCTTAGCTATCAGGGAAATGCAGATCAAAACCACTTTGAAATTCTTACTTCTGTCAGAATGGTTAAGATAAAAAATTCAAGGTATAGCTCTTGATGGAGGGGCTGTGCAGTAAGGAGAACACGCCTGCATTGCTGGTGGGAACGCAAACTCGCACAGCCACCTTAAAAATCAATTTTGTGGTTTCTCAGAAGATTGGGAATAGCTCTACCTCAAGACCCAGCCATACGTCTCCTGGGCATGTACCCCAAAGACACTCCATCCTACCAGAAAGACTCTTACTCAACTATGTTCATAGCAGCCTTATTCATAACAGCCAGAAATTTGAAACAACCTAGATGTCCCTCAACAGAAGAATGGTTACAGAAAATGTGGTACATTTACACAATGTAGTATTACTTAGCCATTAAAAACAATGGCATCATGAAATTTTCTGGCAAGTGGTTAGAACTAGAAAAACATCATCCTGAGTGAGATAACCCAGATGCATAGAGAATACTGCTTCTTAACTCCCATCATGGAGCTTTTCAATTGTACAGAGCCTTTTAGTTTCATCCTGTGAGGCTGTGGTTCTACCCTACTTACACAAATAGTGAAACACAAACCATGGAGAGTGATAAGCCCCCAATATGGTTAAACATCACATAAATGGCCTAGTATATGCAGTTCTCTCAGCATGGTTTTTCTGTGTTGAAGGATGTAACTCTTATTCCATATTCACATCTTTTTCTTCTGAGACAGAAAACTTCTCTGTATCCCCAAGTTGCTTTAAACACTTGGTCATCTTACTTAAGAATCCCACATGCTAGAGTTACAGGTGTAGTCTACCACGCTGCACCTCAAATTGTCTTTCTAAAGCACCAAATAGTTCCTATTTCATCCGACAGCAAACAGAATTTTTTCAGCCCCACTGTCTACACACTGCAGCTGACTCAAGCTCATTTCTTCCTTCACAGTGGCCTAGGAGAGGTCCCACTGGACAGTATTCACAGTTTTTAAAAAGGCATTGAGAAAATTTCTCAGCACAATCCCTGTCTTAACTTGTGCTTGCAGAGGGGTGAATGCCAGTGGCTCCACAGGTTGCACACAGGGATTTCAAAAACAAACTTGCTGAGACTGTTTTGTCCACCACGTTATTTCTTTTCTCCATACACTGTGGAGCCAAGACGGAGTTGACCTCACTAAGCAGGTAAATCCACTCCTCACTGTGATGATCTCAGCACCCTGTGTATTCCTTTCCCCAGCTTCTGTTCCTCAAGACAGCCAGAAGCTGTCAACTGACCCCTGCTACAGAACCACTCAGCTGGGATTCTAAGTAGCAGCCTAGCAGCTGCATGTTTGAGGATGGCTTCTCAACAGTGCTTTAAAAATACTCCGAAATTGCCAGATCAAAACCATTTGGAGAAAACCTCACCCCTGGCTTGTAGATTCCTGCAGAGAAGCTATCTGTATATCTTCTGTAATCATTAGCACTCAGCTTGGGTCAGGATATGGTGATAAACAGAGACCCAGATGTCATTAAACCTTTTTTGTCTTCTACCTTCCTTTCTTCCCACTGCTTCCTACCCAACAGCCACCTTTCTGCTCCCCTCCCCTGTACCCCCCTCCTTTCTGCTCCCCTCCCCTGTATCCTGTGCTCCCACTGATCATTTTCCTTGATGTTTGTGACTTTCTCATCTAACTTACTGTCTTCATTGCTTTACTGGCTGTTTTGCCATGTTCTTCTACACTTTCCTTAGCAAGTTCTTTGGCTTATTTGAGTCTTCTATATGGTAATCTATGTAGTGAATCGTTTCAATAAAGTAGGATTATGGGCTCTTTCCCAGAAATGTCTGCCCTTTCCGGTGTTTTGGAGTGCATTGTAGAAGGGTTGGGATTCCGTCCACAGGCTTTAGATGGTTGTGTTTCCACAAGCTTTGAGAAGGGGTCTTGGGGTTGCGGCTCATTTAATTTGTCATTTCTGCCTTGTATTCTGCATGTCTCTTGGATATGGCTTTCAGTTTTAACTTTCCAACTCTAGTTGCTTATTTAATTTGTGATGAGTTCTTAAGGATTCTTGGGTGGGAACTGTTTCTTGCAGCTGTTTAGGACTGGCATTCCATAGTGCCTTCCCTTACTTATTGGCAGTTCTGGTTTCCCTAGCTACAGGACACCATTCACACTACACTTGGTGCTTCGGTGACAGCAATATTATGATATTGCTTAGAAAATGTGTGACCCATAGTTTTTTTTTTTTTTTTTTTTTTGAGGAAAACCTATCATTATTTAATTAGTGAAATGTAGGAGGAATCAGGAGACAAAGAAAGGAGGCATAGTCTGTGAATAAATGTGTACAGGTCTGCAGTAGAGAGACGGTATGAAGTCTATGTTAGATGCAAAATGGTAGAAGAGATTTTTATTTTAGGTACAGAAAATGATGGACAGACACAGTGAGTTAGCAATGTGCATTACAAGATAAGAACCAACTATAAAGAGAATTGAAACTACTAAAATGTAGAGAGAGAATGAGAGAGAGAGAGAGAGAGAGAGAGAGAAAAGAGAGAGAGAGAGAGAGAGAGAGAGAGAGAGAGAGAGAGAGAGAGAAATGAAAACAGACAATGAAATGTGGAAAACAAATGACAGCAAAACTTACATGGAACTAAACCATAGACACTGTCGATGAAATAAATAGCTCTCACTACAAAGGAATAAAAAGAGATGGTTTATTTATTCTGGAGCCAAATATGAATGGCCATGGCCAATTCCCATGTCCCAAAGAGGTAACAATTTTATGAACCTGTTATAGTATCAGAACAAAATGTCACAAAATAACACATGCTTCAAACACATTGGTGAGTGCATTAGGGTAGTTAGTGAGTTATAGCAAAGAAGGAAATATTGTTACAGGCCGATCTGACTCTTAGACCTTCCACCTCTAGGAACTCAGGGCCTGCTCATACCTTTCAAAGAATTTATCTCACAGTCACAAAAGATGTTAGGTCATGCCCAAAGGAAGGCCAGAAACGATTATTAAGGGCTCTATAGCCGGGCAGTGGTGGTGCACGCCTTTAATCCCAGCACTTGGGAGGCAGAGGCAGGTGGATTTCTGAGTTCGAGGCCACCCTGGTCTACAGAGTGAGTTCCAGGACAGTCAGGGCTACACAGAGAAACCCTGTCTTGAAAAACAAAAAAAAAAAAAAAAAAAAAAAAAAAAGACCAAAAACCCAAGAGCTCTATAGATGCCTCAAGACAATGTAGCTCTGGACTTGCAGCTTTATGGTCTCTCCACATCACTGAAGTTATGATGGGTCAACTTGTCTTTTTTATAGCTTTTTTTTTTTCCTAGGACTTCTCCTTAACACAACTTACCAAACAATTGTATAAACAGAACAACAGGCAAAGAAAAAGGGACCAAGTCTGCTCAGGCTGCACCTGTTTATGTCTTTCAATATCAAGGAAGAGATTCCTAGAGCTGCATCCTTAGAAGTCCGTCCTTGGAGGTGGAGGAGGATGATTGGCAGGTGGGGTGGCTCAGGTGATTGTGACTTCAGGTGGCAGCAGGCAGGGTTAAAGCGTGGACATTCAGGTGCTGACCTCATGGTAACTGGTGGTGAGGCTGATTCCCACGCCCCAAAGCAATTGTTAAGGTTAGACATAGGAAAAAGGAACATTAGAAGCGTAGGGGAACTAAAAAGCAAGAGAAATAGATCAGAAGGAGTGAACTGTAGGCTCTGACCATGAGCACTTGGCCATTGATACTTATAAATTCTAAATTTGATAATTCTGCAGAGTAAAAAGTCAACTTTGTTAAATAACAAGAAGACTATGTCAACATCATTTTTCTATTACTGTATGAAAGTAGTTTTTGTAAAGATATTTTAAAATTCTACTGTGATATTTATGTTATGTCTACTACTACCGAACGACCAATAGGACATTTAATCAGCACCAGCTTAAGTGCTTTATGTCCTAGTTGCAATTGGTTTTAATTTTTCCACCAAGAAGGAACCATTGATCAATCTATATTGCGTTATTCTCAATGTCAGTGAAAGCAAATAAAAAACAAATAAGCAAGCCAACAGAAACTAAGCTCTAGGGTAGCCAGAAACTAAGCTCTAGGGTAGCCACACTCGCTGTAGGTAGGTGGTGGAGCCCTGCACACCAGTCCTTGGAACTCAGGTGTTGCCTCTGTGCACTGGTGGCCCTCGGTGGAGAGGTCTGACAGGGAGCAAGCAGCCAGAGAGCTCTGAATCCCAGGCGGTCATGCAGGAGGGTAGTTCGGAGGAGGAGCCCAGAAGCGTGTGGCTTGCCTGAAGCCAAGGGGCTACAGAGTCTCTTCTGCCTACCCTGCCAAGATATATCTAGCAAAAAATCCTCTCTCTTTACATGAATTAGTTTCTATGTGTATAAAGTTGCACAGCTGTATTTCTGAGTATTTGTTTTTCTCAGCCTTAACAAGTATTTCAATAATTGTACAAAATGCTTTGTTGCAAAGGACGGAGAAGAACGGATGTTAATCCCACTCTTTCACTTAAAGTCGTGAACCCTTTTCAGTGATAGGCTTAAGTTTCCTGAACCCCTAATTTCTATTTAAATAAAACTTATAAAATCTTCTCCAAGGGTTGTGTGTCCCACCTTACATGCCAGTTTCAGGGGTCCCTGCAAGCATCCAAGTAGGCAAGGAAACGAACCTCAAGGAGGTGAGAAGGAAAACTGTTCAGGCCAACTGAGTCAGACTAGATCAAACACAGAGAGTCTGTTATCAGGTGGTTTACTGCAAGCATATTGAAACAGTACAATTTGGAAAACAAGTTTTCTGGTGTAATACAATCCCTGGTGTACAAGGAGACACAATTAAATTACAACTCTACTTAAAGTACATGGCATTTCTTCCAATAAGAGGGATTCCAGAGATAGGCTGCATATATTTTCTTAAGGGCCTAGGAAAGGATCTGGCCTGTTCTCAGGCATAGCATAGAGGTCATTTGGGCTTTTTATTACCTGTCTCTGGTCCTGGTTGTAGGATCTTGATATGGCCTGGCCCTATAGATAACTCAGATTAGCAGGCTGTTAATCGCCTCTGATTCCCAGTCTTCTGGATGGAAAATGTTATATATCCTTTCCTTTGAGAGGGCAATCCTGTGTGCTTAACATTCCTGTTTTTCCTAGAGATCTGTGAGCGGAAGGACCTTCATGCTCACAAGTTCATGTAGACGACTACATTGCTATGTCCAGAAAACACATTTCTAAAAGGGTCAGTTAAGTTATATTCTACTGTTTAACTTTTTTTCCTTACAAGGAGAGATTAAAAACTTACGACTATTTTACCTTATGTGGTGACTGCTAAGAACATCTTGAAACCTGACGGTTATTTCAGGATAACTTGGAATACCAGGGAAATGAGTTGAGGTCATGAGAGTCCTGCCATGCTTAGAGACTGAAATGATAATAAGAGGAACGAGTTAGCTGATTGGGCAGTGACGTATTTGAAAAGTCCAAGGGAGTTAAACAATACCTCTCAATATCAGGAACTCTCACCCCTTTCAACGTCATGGAAAGCATTATTTTTATATTTGATTTTTCCAATTTCTAAATGCACACTTGAGTGTAAGATATTTGAAAGCATAAATTTAAACACACCTTATTTTCAGTTTACCAGAGAGGAGCAATGAGGGGGAGGGGGAGAGATTTCAAAGAATCAGAGTGATTCTTCAGGCTAAGTTTTTATCTTTTTGTATTCCAGATCCATTGAGTTCCTCCTTAAAGTAATTTTAAGCTGCTTTTGGTTTGTTCTTTTCTTTCTCCTGTTAGCGTTTCTACAAAAAGGCGGCCGCCTTTGTGCTGAGAGCAGTTGGTAAACACTCCCCTCAGCTGGCCCAGGCCATAGTTGACTGTGGGGCTCTGGATACATTGGTGATATGCCTGGAGGATTTTGACCCTGGAGTCAAGGAGGCCGCAGCCTGGGCACTTGGATATATTGCAAGACACAATACAGGTAACGGGGAATTTTTGGAAACAAGGACACTCTACCTTTATGACATCATTCAGTGTTAACAAACAGTAGATTGAGTTTCAGGGTGACTGTGTATGTGGTGAAAATCACATTTGAATGACAGTCCAACTATTTGGAGTGGGATTGGGTCCTCAGAGGCTTTGGTAGCAGGTCATAATGTTGCCATCATGTAAAAATATCCTTGAAATTTGTTTGTGAATGAATACATATTGGATTGTCACCCCATGAGAATTCATTGAGTCTTTGTTACAAGTTATGTTTTAAATGACAAAACTACATAATACAGTATACATTTATTAATTATACATGTAAGTTTTCATATGGATATAAGTTATAAAGAACATGTTTGTATTACAGTTAGTAGAATTAGGATGCCTTTTCAAAACTTCCAGTTTTTTTTCATTGTGTTTCTGTATAAAATAGCAGCTACTGTGTACCGAATAATTATGAGCTTGGCTCTGTACCCTGCATTTCAGCTAGCTTGTTTAGGTGCTGGTCTCCCTACTAAACAGCGTAACTTAGAGAGGATGCCTGAGCTTATGTGGATGCTAGTACCAGAATTTGGGTTTAATTCTGATGCCCAAGTCCGTGTTAACTATTTGATCATACAACTCTACTATCTACTCCTGACAATACTAACGGCAACCCAGAAACATAGCAACACCATTAGAGACAGGAAAGAAATAGAACATAATAAAATTAAGCTGAGAAAGAGTACTATTGTCAGAAGGCTTTAAAATCAATATATTAAAATTCACTGCATAGTATCTAGAGTTGGTGTCTAAATAGTTTCATTTAGGCCTGTTATTTACTACCCGTTGGGAAAATAGGCAGCGTTTTTTCTCTTTATAGCTAGCATATGCTTATGATATGCAACAATACACTTCATTAACACACACACACACACAGCACACACACACACACAGCATGCACACACACACAGCACACACGCACACCACGCACGCACACACAGCATGTACACACAGCACGCACACACACACAGCACGCACACACACACAGCATGCACACACACACAGCACGCACACACACACAGCATGCACACACACACAGCACGCACACACACACACCACACACACACACAGCACGCACACACACCACGCACGCACACACACACACACACACAGCACACACACACACAGCACACACACACACACACACACACACACACACACACACACACACACAGCACAGCACGCACACACTGTATTTTGGCTTACCCACCTTGCTCCTTCCAACCCGTATCACCCCCTCTAGTCTGCCTCCCACTAATTCTCTCCCTTTCTCTAACCAGTCCTCTGTCCTCATTAGGCTTACTATTGCTATGATGAAACACCACAACCAGAGCAGCTTTGGGAGGAAAGGGCTTATCTGGCTTATGTTTCCACGTCACAGTTCATCATCAGAGGAAGTCAGGACAGGAAATCAAACCTGTCAAGATCCTGGCAGCAGGACCTGATGCAGAGGCCATGGAGGGGTGCTGCTTACTTCTTTCTCCCCATGGCTTGCTCAGCCTGCTTTCTGACAGAACTCAGAATAACCAGTCCAGGGGTGGCACCACCAACAATGGGGTGGGCTCGTTCCCATTAATCACTAACAAAATGCCCTACAGGCTTTTCTGCAGCCTGATCGTACGGAGACCTTCCCTTAGTTCCTTCCTCTCAGATGACTTTAGATAGCTGACATAAAACTGTCTAGCACGTCCTCCTTATACTTCCGTTATTTTAGTTTGTTTATCCAATGGGTTTTACTGGGGTTGAGAACTTGATCCAGGACTACCCAGTATTGTACCATTTCTACCCCCCCATCCTTCTCCATATCCTCTGTGTTCTCACTCTTACTTCCTCTCAGACTCATGGCCTCTTTTATAACTATTGTTTATATATGTATGTGTATATCTATATATCTGCATATATCATCTACTGAGTCCAGTTGGTGTTGCCTGGATGTGCATATGTTTAGGGCTGACTAATTAGGACTGGGAACTTGTTTTGGAAACAACTGGTTCTCCTTCACAGACGCCAACAACCTATAAGTCTTTCATCTCGGGGTGGAGCCTTGTGAAATTCTTCTTTGTCCCTGTTGGCATGTTAACCTGTGTGGCCTTTGGAGGTCTTGTTGAGAGTTCATGGGTGCAGTACCCTGACCTGTTCACAAGATACTGTCTTGTAGCAGTCACCTGCTCCTCAGGCGCTTAAAGTCTTTTCCCTGCTCACCTGCCATGTTCCTTGAGCCTTAGGTGTAAGAGCTGTCTTATAGGTGTCCCATGTGGGACTGGCTAGTCCATGGTCACTTAGTCTCTGCATTGTCACGAGTTGTGGATCTCTCTAACAGTCTCAATTCAACTTCAAAAAGAAGTTTCGTTGATGAGGGGTGAGAGCTGTACTGATCCATGTGTATAAAGATAAACAGGTACAAAATGGATGGACACTACATTAACTTAGAACATGGTAGTAGATGGCTCTATTTGGGGTCTATCTTGATTCTTAGGTCCTTGGCTAGGTTTGAAGTACTAGACATGTGTTCCCAATGTCCTATCTTCAAACCCTCCCATATACTCCTCCTTGCTCTCTTTTAAACCATATATATTCCTGAAAACATAAATATGCCCTGCTCAGTCTATATAATGTTATTTGTAGGTATGTTTTCAGACATGATCATTTGGTATTGGACAACCAATTGGTGTACTCCTACCTGGGAAAGGCTGTTTCTTCTGATTCTAGTATCCTTAGTTGTCAATAGTTCTTTGTGTAGGGTTGTGTACTCATGAGCTTTCCCCTATCTACTTTAGCATGTCTATTGTTATATTTCTTCAGATTTGGGAAATCTTCTTCTATGATTTTGTTAAGGCTATTTTCTGTGTCTTTGATCTGGGAGTCGTCTTTTTCCTCTACACCCATCATCTGTAGATTTGGTCTTTTCATAGTGTCCCAGATTCCCTCGGTGTTTTGTGTCTAGATTTTTAAAGATTTAACATTCTCTTTGCCCAATATACCCATTTCTTCTACCTTGTCTTCACACCCGACTTTACTTCATTTAGTTTGTTGGTGAGATTTTCCTCTATGCTTTTCGATTGACTTTTGAGTTTTTATTTTTGTGTTTTATTTCGGCATGGCTTGACTTTACTATTTCTTTGTTAAATTCTATTTATGTATTTTGAATTATTTATATTATTTAATTAAAATTTTTGTGTTTCCATAGTCTTTGTTAAAACATTTATTTATACCCACTTTAGGATCCTTGAACAGATTCATAATTGCTATTTTGAAGCTTTTGTTTTGTGCTTCAGCTAAAGTCCTTTTATCAAGGAATATTACAGTAGGAATCCTGGTCTCTGGAGATGGCATATTGTCTTAGTTGTTCATGTTTGTGTTTTTGAGATCTAGGTCCTTTGTAGTAGTTCTTTGTGTGAATAGTTGGTCTCATCTGTGTTGGGTATGTGTTGAATTCTGTAGTTGCTCTTACTGCAGTCTGGTAGATTGTGGATTAGAGGAGTGATGTTTGGTTTTTACTCCTGGGGCCACACTGGGTTTTGAGGGTTCAGACTCCCAGCAAGTCCCAGATCATTACAGTAGATGAGGTGGCTCTTACAGTCTTCTTGCTCCATCTTCAAGTGATTTTGCCTGAGCCCCTGGGTGTGGGAATGGCATGGTGGATATATCATTTGGGGCTGGGTACCCTACAGTTGGTCAGTTATTCTCTGTATTTTGACCAGTTGTGGATTTCTGTAAAGGTTTTCCTCTGCTGGGTACAAGGACATGTACTTAGAATCCAGTAAGAGATTGCATTGATTTAGGAAAATGGCGGGTCTGGGCTCTATAACTCTGTAGCTCATGATTGTTGTTTACAGTTCCAGCCATGAATTTCCTCTATTGATCAGACCTTAAATTCAATTAGACAGCTGTTGGTCACCCACAAGATAAAGGTACCACTCTTGCACTATCAAGGATATCTGTTGGCTGGTCATTATTGTGGTTCACAAGCTTTACAGCTAGTAGCACTGTTGATTGCTTTTGTATTTTGACTGCTTGCCTGGCACCTTCTGATATGAGATCTGATCCTCAGGGACAAGACTTCCAGGTCAATTTGGGCTCAATTCTTCCAAGCCCAGTGTTTGGTCTGTGTGGTATGAGTTTCTTTTTGAGACAGGGTCTCTTGTAGCCTTGGCCAGCCTCAAACTTACTATGTATCTGAGTCTGGCCCTGACCTCCTGATCTTGCCTTATCTTTTAAAGAAGCATGTGCTACTATGCCCAGTCATCAATAATTAACAGAAATTATAAATATTATATTAATGAATTACACAAATCATGCTTGGAATTCTTTTTTTTGTTTCCCTCAGGTGTATGTAGTGGGTGAGAGAGAAGCAGTGACCACCCACTCCATCCCCTGTCTTCAAACGCAGCTGTCAATAGAGTCAAATACACCCTCATCCTATCTACTTACTGTATCTGTCTGTGTGACAACTGGCTGACATGTCACCCACATGCACTCACTCACTCACTTTTCTTGGCCCGACAGAATTATCTCAAGCTGTGGTGGATGCAGGAGCAATTCCTCTCTTAGTTCTGTGTATCCAGGAGCCAGAAATTGCTTTGAAAAGGATCGCTGCCTCGGCCCTCAGTGATATCTCAAAGCACTCCCCAGAGTTGGCACAGACGGTGGTGGATGCGGGAGCGATTGCTCACTTAGCCCAGATGATCCTCAACCCTGATGCAAAACTGAAGGTAATAAAAATGACATTAGGAGACAGACAGGCCAGTGTTTTCACAGTCTAAGAAAATGAAAACACGTATAGGTTAACGTTGCATAGTAAAAAGAAGTAGTAAATATAATTGAAAACATATGAATATATTATGTAGTTGGTCTAATATGTGAAAATAATGCTATAAGGAGTACACAATTAAGATAGGATTGGGAAAACTGTTTCATTTGCTGCTGCTATGAGAAAAACACCATGACCAAAGCAACTTGGTGCAGGGGTGGGGGTGGGGGTGGGGGTAGAGGGATCCATAGCACTACGGGAAGAAGCCAAGGCAGGAGGAGATCAAGGCTGGAACCTGGAGGCAGGAACTGAAGGAGAGACCACAGCTTATCACTGGCCTGCTTTCCTCCTCCTCCTCCTCCTCCCTCTCCTTCTTCTCCTTCTCTTTTTCCTTCTTCTCCTCCTCCTCCTTCCCCTCCTCCTCCTTCTCTTCCTCCTCTTCCACCTCTTCCTCCTCCTCTTCCTTCTTTAATAGCTCAGGTCTATCTGACTAGGGATGGCACTGCCCATAGTGAGTTGAAATTTCCTACATCAATTAGCAAGGAAGACTGCTTCACAGATCTGTCCATAGGCCAATCTAATCTGTTCAGTTCTTCATTTGATGTGTCCTCTTCCCGGGTAACTGTAGGGCCGTGTCAGATGACAGCTGAAGCTCACTAAGGCAGTCCATCCTTGTCAACTTTGACATATATGCACATCACTTAAAACTAAACTTTTCTCTCTCATTTGTCCCAAGATCTAACATTAATGTCATAATATAAAATATACTACAATTACAAAAGTCCCATAGTCTATATCAATTCCAACACTTTTTTTATATCGGATAATTTATTTATTTACATTTCAAATGTTATCCCCTTTCCTGTCTTCCCCTATGGAAACCCCCTATCCCATCACCTCTCTGCCCTGGCATTCCCCTACACTGGGGCATCGAACCTTAAGAGGACCAAGGGCTTCTCCTCCCATTGATGCCTGACAAGGCCATCCTCTGCTCCATATGTGGCTGGAGCCATGGTTTGCTCCATGTGTACTCTTTGGTTGGTGGTTTAGTCCCTGGGAGCTCTGGGGGGCATCTGGTTGGTTGATATTATTGTTCTTCCTATGGGGTTGCAAACCCCTTGAGCTCCTTCAGTCCTTTCTCTAACTCCTCCATTTGGGGACCCCGTGCTCACTCCAATGGTTGGCTTTGAGCATCTGTCTCTGTATTTGTCAGGCTCTGGCAGAGACTCTCAGGAGACAGCTATATCAGGCTCCTGTCAACAAGAACTTCTTGGCATCTGTAATAATGTCTGGGTTTGGTGTCTGTATGTGGGATGGATCCAAGGGTCAGAAAGTCTCTGGATGGCCTTTCCTTCAGTCTCTGCTCCCTACTTTGTCTCCATATTTCCTCCTGTGAGTATTTTGTTCCCCTTTCTAAGAGGGACGGAAGCATCCAGACTTTGGTCTTCTTTCTTCTTGAGCTTCATGTGGTCTGTGAATTGTATCTTTGGTATTCCGAGGTTTTGGGCTAATATCCACTTATCAATGAATGCATACCATGTGTGTTCTTTTGTGACTGGGTTACCTCACTCAGGATGATACTTTCTAGGTCCATCCATTTGCCTAAGAATTTAATGAAGTCATTGTTTTTAATAGTTGAATAGTACTCCATTGTGTAAATGTACCACATTATCTGTATCCATTCCTCTATTGAAGGACATCTGGGTTGTTTCCAGCTTCTGGCTATTATAAATATGGCTGCTACGAACATAGTGGAACATGTGTCCTTGTTATATGTTGTAGCATCTTTTGGGTATATGCCCAGGAGTGGTATAGCTGGATACTATGTCCAGTTTTCTGAGGAACCTCCAGACTGATTTCCAGAGTCGTTGTACCAGCTTGCAATCCTACCAACAATGGAGGAGTGTTCCTCTTTCTCCACATCTTCACCAGCATCTGCTGTCACTTGAGGTTTTGATCTTAGCCATTTTGACTGGTATGAGTGAAATCTCAGGGTTGTTTTGATTTGCATTTCCCTGATGACTAAGGATGTGGAACATTTGTTTAGGTGCTTCTTGGCCATTCAATATTCCTCAGCTGAGAATTCATTGTTTAGCTCTGTACCCCATTTCTTCTTTTTTTCTTTTTGAGACAGGGTTTCTCTGTGTAGCCCTGGCTGTCCTGGAACTCACTCTGTAGACCAGGCTGGCCTTGAACTCAGAAATCCGCCTGCCTACGCCTCCCAAGTGCTGGGATTAAAGGCGTGTGCCACCACTGCCTGGCTTGTACCTCATTTCTTAATAGGGTTATTTGGTTCTCTGGAGTCTAGCTTCTTAAGTTCTTTATATATATTGGATATTGGTCCTCTATAGGGTTGGTAGGTTTGGTAAAGATCTTTTCCCAATCTGTTGGTTGCTGTTTTGTCCTATTGACAGTGTCCTTTGCCTTATAGAAGCTTTGCAGTTTATTGAGGCCCCGTATTTCTATCGTTGATCTTAGAGCATAAGTCATTGGTGTTCTGTTCAGGAAATTTTCCCCTGTGTCAATGTGTTCGAGGCTTTCCCCCACTTTCTCTTCTATTAGATTCAGTGTATCTGGTTTTATGTGGAGGTCCTTGATCCACTTGAACTTGAGCTTTGTACAAGGAGATAAGAATGGATTGATTTGCATTCTTCTATAGGCCAACCACCAGTTGAACTGGCACCATTTTTTTTTTTTTTGAAAATGCTGTCTTTTTTCACTGGATGGTTTTAGCTCCTTTGTCAAATATCAGGTGACCATAGGTCTGTGGATTCATTTCTGGGTCTTCAATTCTATTCCATTGATCTACCTGCCTGTCTCTGTACCAATACCATACAGTTTTTATCGCTATTGCTCTGTAATACAGTTTGAGGTCAGGATTGGTGATTACCCCAGAAGTTCTTTTATTGTTGAGAATAGTTTTTGTTAACCTGGATTTTTTGTTATTCTAAATGAATTTGAGAATTGATCTTTCTACCTCTATGAAGAATTGATTTGGAATTTTGATGGGAGTTGCATTGAATCTATAGATTGTTTTCGGCAAGATGGCCATTTTTACTATATTAATTCTGTCAGTCCATGTGCATGGGAGATCTTTCCATCTTCTGAGATCTTCTTTAATTTCTTTCTTCAGAGACTTGAAGTTCTTGTTATACAGATCTTTCATTTGCTTGGTTAAAGTCACACCAAGATATTTTATATTATTTGTGACAATTGTGAAGGATGTCATTTTCATAATTTCTTTTTCTGCCTGTTTGTCCTTTGAGTATAGGAAGGCTACTGATTTGTTTGAGTTAATTTTTATATCCAGCCACTTTGCTGAAGTTTTTTTTTTTTTTTAATCAGGTTTAGGAGTTCTTTAGTGGGATTTTTGGGGTTACTTAACCATAGTATCATATCATCTAAAAGAGTGATATTTTGACTTCTTTCTTTCCAATTTGTGTCACTTTGACCTCCTTTTGACCACCTAATGTCTCTGGCTAGGACTTTGAGTACTATATTGAATAGGTAGAGAGAGAGTGGGCAGCCTTGTCTAGTCCTTGATTTTAGTTGACTTGCTTCAAGTTTCTCTCCATTTAGTTTGATGTTGGCTACTGGTTTGCTGTATATTGCTTTTACTATGTTTAGGTATGGGCCTTGAATTCCTGATCTTTCCAAGACTTTTACCATGAAGGGATGCTGAATTTGTCCAATGCTTTCTCAGCATCTAATGAGATGATCATGTGGTTTTTTTCTTTGATCATGATGGATGATCATTTTGATGTATTCTTGGATTTGGTGTGCAAGAATTTTCTTGAGTATTTTTGCATTGGAATTCGTAAGGGAATTTGGTCTGAAGTTCTCTTTCTTTGTTGGGTCTTTGTGTGATTTAGGTATAAGCATAATTGTGGGTTCATAGAATGAATTGGGTAGTGTTCCTTCTGTTTCTCTTTTGTAGAATTGTTTGAAGAGTATTGGTTTTAGGTCTTCTTTGAAAGTCTGATAGAATTCTGCACTAAATCCATCAGGTCCTGGGCATATTTTGGTTGGGAGACTTTTAGTGACAGCTTCTATGTCTTTAGGGATTATGGGACTGTTTAGATGATTTATCTGATCTTGATTTAACTTTGGTACCTGGTATCTGTCTAGAGATTTGTCCATTTCATCCAGATTTTCCAGTTTTGTTGAGTATTTGCTTTTGTAGTAGGATCTGATGATTTTTCGAATTTCCTCGGTTTCTGTTGTTATGTCTCCCTTTTTATTTCTGATTTTGATAATTTGGATACTGTCTCTGTGCCCTCTTGTGTTCCATAAGTTTGGGTATGTTTTGCCTTCTTTTTCTTTTTCTTTTTTTTGATACTTTATTTACATTTCCAATGTTTCCCCCTTTCTAGGTCTCCTCTTTGGAAACCACCTATCCCCTCCTCCTCCCCCACCTCTACGAGAGTATTCCACCTCCCACCTACCCGCCCACCTACTCCCATATTCCCACCTTGACATTCCCCTTTACTGGGGCCTCTTCTCCCCCTCATGGCCAACAAGGCCCTCCTCTGCCACATATGTGGTCCGAACCATGGGTCCCTCCATGTGTATTCTTTGGTTGGTGGTCCAGCCTTCAGGAGGACCTGGGGCAGGGGGTCAGGCCAGTTGACACTGTTGCTCCCTCCATGGGGCTGCAGACTCCCTCAGCTCCTTCAGTCCCTTCTCCAACTCCTCCATCTGGGACCTCACTCTCAGTCCAGCCGTTACTGTGAAGTGAAACTCGGGTATTCTGAACGTTTGGGCTAATATCCACTTATCAGTGAGTACATACCATGTTTGTTCTTTTGTGATTGAGTTACCTTGCTCAGGATGATATTTTCAAGTT
>CM052713.1:2209130-2243255 GCA_028551405.1 Uromys caudimaculatus
ACCCAGGCAGAAGTTTCCTGCCACAGCCGCCCGCTTTTGGGATCCAGGGGGGTTTCTAGGCCCGCCTACCTCGGTCCCTGTTTCTCGCGGGTTCGGGGCAGTACCTGGTGAGCTGTGGGGCGTGTCTTTGGCCTTCTGCTGGGTCTTGCGATGTCCTGAGAGGGATTTTTGTCCCGGCGCTGATTAGCTGTGGGGCCCTGTGGCCCAAGCTGAGGTTTCCGGCCGTCGCCGAAAGCTGCTGGCCGTCAGTCTCTGTGGCCCGCAGAAAGTGGGCAGAGTCAGTGAGCTCTGGGGACGCTTTGCCCCTGCTATGGGCTTTTCTGCGTTCCTCCCGGAGCTGCTTGTCTATGGAATCCTAGTGTCCCGGGCAGAAGTTTCCTGCCACAGCCGCCCGCTTTTGGGATCCAGGGTGGTTTCTAGGCCCGCCTACCTCGGTCCCTGTGTCTCGCGGGTTCCGAGGCCCTATTTATTAATTGTTGATCTTAGTGCCTGAGCTACTGATGCACTGTTCAGGAAATTGTCTCCTGTCCCAATGTATTGAAGGGTATTTCCCACTTTCTTTTCTATGAGAATTAGTGTATCTGGTATTATGTTGAGATCTTTGATCCACTTGGACTTGAATTTTGTGCAGGGTGATGAATATAGATCTATTTTATTCTTCTACATGTAGAAATCCAATTAGACCAGTACCATTTGTTGAAGATGCTTTCTTTTTTTCCTTCGTGTAGTTTTGGTTTCTTTGTTAAAAATCAAGTGTCCATAGTGTTTGGAGTTGCTTCTGGTTTTTTAATTTAATTCCACTAATCAACCTGTTTGTTTTAATGCCAGTATCAGGTGAGTTTTTATTTTCCATTGCTCTGTAGTAGAACTTAAAATCAAGGATGGTGATTTCTCCAGAAGTTATTACACGGCATTGCTTTAGCTGTCCTGTATTTTTTGTTTTTTCACATGAAGTTGAGTGTCATTTTTCTCAAGGTCTGTAAAGAATTGTGTTTGAATTTTGATGAATATTGCATTGAATCTGTAGATTGCTTTTGGCAGGATGGCCATTTTTATTATGTTAATCCTACTGCTCCATGAACATGGGAAATCTTTCCATCTTCTGATATCTTCGTCAATCTTTTTCTTCAAAGACTTGAAGTTCTGGTCATATTGACTTTCATTTGCTTGGTTAGAGTTACGACAAGATTTTTTTTGTGGCAATTTTATATTATTTACACTCCAGATTCCCCCCATCCACCCTCTGATTGTTCCCCATCCCATACCTCCTCCCCATGCCCTGTCTCCATGAGGATGTCCGCCCCCACCCCACCTGACCTCTAAACTCCCTGAGACCTCAAGTTTCTTGAGAGTTAGGTGCATCTTCTCAGTTTGAGTATCTAAAAAAAAGTTTAAGATTCAAGAAAATGTTTACTACTACCACACATAATGATAAAAGTTTTGCAAAATCTACTTACAAAATTTGCAATGTGAAGTGGTCTTTCATTTCAAGAGCATTTGTAAACATCCAGTAACAAAATTAGAAGGCCTCAGAGAAAGAACATGTAAGCAGAAACAGTTTCCTAGGACATACAGATGCATTGCAGCGGTTTTCAGAAAACAGCTGTGCACAGCTGGGTAGCATTTTAGAATGGAAGAGAAACAAAGTCACCAGCTTCAGAACTAGCTGCAGCATGCCACAATCACGACAGGCCCTTTCTGTCACACTGTTGTTAAGGGCAGCACTTCATGGTGCTGCTTGGAAGCAGTAACAGTGCTGAAGGGAGGGCAGCTTGAGTACAGGCAAGGTGGCCTGGGGACATGCAAGGCAGCTCAGGTACAGGCAAGGTGGCCTGGGGACATGCAAGGCAGCTTGGGTACAGGCAGCGCATGCCCTTTTGCTGGTGGGTGATGCACTCCCTGGTGTTGAGAGTTCAGGAAATCTCTTCTGCTCCAACTTGAGAAGGAGGAAATGTCTCCCTATGCCATAGCAGCATCTCTGTAAATGCACGCTGAAACATGCATGCAATAGATACTTCTGAGTGCGCATCTATCTGAAAATGATAATGTATAATAAGCATTTTCTTAGATTTATTGGCTAGAAGAAATAGAATATTTTAGCTATCTGTTTTATATCTACAAACTTTATACAGTATAGTGTTGTCTACATAATTATATAATGTATGATAATTTATAGGCTCTAACTTTATGCTTTATAATTTTAATTTTCTCACAGATATTTTAAGAACTTAACAATTCACTTACTGTTTTAAGGTTAAGCAGGAAGCAATTCTATGATAAAATCTAGTCAAAATATTTGTTATACAACTATTTTTAAAAATATAACATGCAGGTTAGATCAGTGTCTTAGGGTTTTACTGCTGTGAACAGACACCATGACCAAGGCAACTCTTATAAGGACAACATTTAGTTGGGGCTGGCTGACAGTTTCAAAGGTTCAGTCCATTATCATCAAGGCAGAAGAAGCATGGCAGCATGCAGGCAGGCATGGGGCTGGAGCAGCTGAGAGTTCCACCTCTTGTTCCGAAGGGATCTAGCAGAAACTGGCTTCCAGGCAGCTAGGATGAAGCTATTAAAGCCCACACCCACAGTGACACACCTACTCCAACAAGGCCACACCTCCTAATAGTGTCACTCTCTGGGCCAAGCATATACAAACCATCACAATCAGTAAACTGTTTTCATGTTCAAATCTAGGAACATAGGCTATGAAATGTTAATCTTTGTATGCATTTTGCTTTGTATTTCAACAGAGTAAAAAAGCCATAAAGAATATCCTTCAGAAGTGCACCTACCTCCCAGCCCTCGAGCCATTCCTATATGACGCACCTCCCAATATCCTGAAGCATGTTGTTGGGCAGTTCAGTAAGGTAAGAAAAGTAAATTTACCTGTCAACATGTTGTTTTCCCATCTGCTTCTGTAAGAGGGACTGTGGGCTTTACTATTTAATTCTCCACTCCTGCCCACGTGCATTAGCACAGACACATAGGTTAAAACCCACAGGCAATGCTAACTCTTCCTGCTTTTTCAAATTATTCTCAGGATGTACCTAGTATGTCAACACACAAAGCATTACAGATGAGCTGGCTCACTAGGTAAAAGTACTTGCCAAACAAGCTTGATAGCCCGAATTGCATCCCTGGAACCCATGGGGGAAGGAGAGAACCTGGAAAATTGTTCTCTGACTTCCACATGTGTGCTGTGACCTCCACATGTCCTCATTTATGCACAGTAATAATAATAATGATAATATAACAATGATACAGAATTTTAAAGAGGCGATTCCCCTCCCCCACCACTGCTACATCGCATTGATAAGTATCTGTTCATCTTTCCCAGTGTCCTTTAATCTCAGACTTCTAGGACCACAGGAAAGATCTTTATTAAAAAGAAAGAAAGAAAGAAAAAAAAATTCTGAGACCCTGAAATATCTTTCAGAAACTAGCACTTTCTGACAGTCATTTAGTCATATTCATTTGTTTTACAATGTTTGTTTAAATTTATTTTTCATATGTGAGCATTGGCTCACATGTGTGTCTCAGCACCGTGTGAAGGTCAGAAGAGGGCACAGGTTACTTGGAACTGGAGTTACGGATGATTGTGAGCCATCATGTGGGTCTGGGACTCGAACCCTCTGCAAGGATCAGTGCTCTTAACTGCTAGGCTATCTCTCTAGTCCTGCATATTCACAGCTTTAGTTAAAAATTCAGAAATGTGACCGTTTCTTAGATAATTTCTGAGATAACTGCATGCTCATTATATATCATGTAAACGACAGTGTGATAGAAGTGTTAAGCTGAGAAGCGTGGGGTGGCAGCCGACGAGGAGGGACCCCATGACGGCCACAGTGAGTCAGAGTTGGTGTTTGGCTCCTGAGAACTACTGAGCCTGTAGTTCATATATTTGACACAGCAAAAGAGCCCATGCCAGTCGCCAGTCACAACGGTTTTGTGTGGGATTAGAAGTTATTGTTTTGTGCTCAGTATGGTACCCAAGGTTTTATATACGCCAGACATATGCTCTACCCTTGAACTGAAGCCACAACTACATTCTAATTCTTTGGCAAAGCCTTAGTCTGGTTAGATGTAAGTTGGGAATAGTAAGTGCTTTTTTATTGTAAACATTAAGTGAAATGGTATATATTAAGAAGTTATTTTAGTCCAAGACGCATATTAAATAACTAAAAAATGAAAACAAAATAACCAAATATTGTTTTAAAGAAATCAAATGTTTAGCTCTGTCATGGCGGTATACACATTTAACCCCAGCTCTTGGGAAGCAGAGGCAGGCTGATCTCTGTGAGTTCAGGCCTAGCCTGGTCTACACAGCAAGTTCTAAGCTAGCCAGGGGTACATAGTTAAGACTCTTGTCTCAAACAAACAAAAATAAAAATAAAAAGAAACAACCAACATTCAAGTGTTGAAGACAGTTGCTACTTTTGACTAATTAACAGAAGAGGGCATGTTCATTTGAATACTCCTGCAGAACCACACAAATGAGACTCTCTGATTGCATGCTGTATTCTGCAACTAATGAACAAAAACAAGTCTCACTGTAGATCCAACTGGACTGGAGGTTATTCCTGACCCTCCTGCCCCAGCCTCCTAATGCTGAGATTGCTGGTGTGAACCACTCACTGGGCCCCGCCCCAGCCTCCTAATGCTGAGATTGCTGGTGTGAACCACTCACTGGGCCCCTCCCCAGCCTCCTAATGCTGAGATTGCTGGTGTGAACCACTGTGCCCCGCCCCAGCCTCCTAATGCTGAGATTGCTGGTGTGAATCTCACCACTTTAAAGTAGACTCTATAGTCAAATAAGCTTCCTACAAGGTATCCATCTGAAAGCCAGTTCTCTGCTTAGCTGACCTTTAAGCATAGTTGTTACTGGAAACAAGGTTTCTCTGAGATGATGCCACCTCTGAACAGGCTCTGTGTGACAGACACCTGTGCTCTGTCTTCCTCAGTCCAAGAAAACCGTGGACTGATCTTTCCCTCTCTGTGATGTGACAGTTCGAGTGACCACACCATGTAGACAGAACACTACATTTTACATGGAGAAAGCTGGTCCATTTTTCACTTTCATGTCTTTTAGGTGCTAAATAAGTGGCTGGCTAATTTAGTCACCTGAGAAGGAGCAGTAAGGGATGAGTGGGTCATCCACAGATGTCAGCTCTGGAATAGTCCCTCTTATAGTCTAGTCTTTAGGTCAATGAGGAAGACGTGCTGCTCTTGCTGAAGTTATTAAACATAGCGCTCATTCAAGTGAACACTGACTTCCAATGTTGAAGGTTCATGCTAAGCAAATAAAAGTCATTATGTGCTTTTGTGTTTTACACACACACACACACACACACACACACACACACACACACACACACACACGTAGAGGCAGGGAGAGAGAGAGAGAGGGAGAGAGAGATTGAGAGAGAGGGGGCTGAATGGATGGGTTAGGGAGATGGGGAGGATCTGGCAGGAGTGGGCACGAGGAAACATGATCAAATATATGAGAAAAATTAATTAGAAAAAAGAAAATTCAGTAGAATATATGGGAGTTAGACCCCAAAGTTAAGGGAGCTGAAGATGCTGTCTCATACTATAACGCCTCCTATATATGTGTCTTTGACAATGTTTGCTGCCAGCAGATGGGATACTTCCTTAAGGAATTGTTTTTTCCTTCCTTCCTTCCCCCTCCCTCCTTCTTTCCCCTCCCTCTCTTTCTCTCCTCCCTCTTTCCCTCCCAGTCTGGGGATCAAACCTAGGGACTTGCTCTGCCACTGAACTCTATCCTCTAGACCTTGGATTTTTTTTTTTTTTTTTTAAATTAGGAGTCACTGTGTATCCTCAGCTGGCATCAAATTCCTAGTCATCCTGGCCGTGCTCCTCTGGCCTGTGTGCTGAGATCACATGTGTCTGCTACTTTACTCAGCCAGGATCTTCTTAAAGTTAGAGCTGCAAACAATGAGTAGGAGCCCCCCAAGCCAATGGGGACAGTTCTGAGTGGTGAGAAGTTATTCTATAGAGCAAGCAGTATTCGTACTCTTCATTATTGAAACACGGCTCCAGTTGAAGATTGGCCTGGCAAGGAGTCAAGACATTTAGGTATTCAGGAGATGAACAGAAGAGACCTTGTTAAGGTCTTTCCCTGTTAAGGTCTTGCCTTTTATTTTTTAGAGGGTGGCGAGACCTCAGAGGCTTCACTTGGGAGTGGATGACATTAACTTTTCTCATGTCTAGTGTCTTGCTCCATTTCTGCAACATGGAAAGTTAATATACTTTTCAAAAGAGTGTCTTTTACTTCCAATCACCAGAAGATTTGGCCTACTATGTTATAGATACACGGAGAATAAATTCTCTGCTAAGTTATTTTCAGTAGTAAAACTCTAACTTGGGAAAGACAAGATGATGTTTTGTGTCCTTTCTCCTCAAGGTGCTGCCGCATGACAGCAAAGCTCGACGGCTTTTTGTGACGAGCGGTGGACTTAAAAAGGTCCAGGAGATAAAGGCAGAGCCAGGCTCTCTTCTGCAGGAATACATCAACAGCATCAACAATTGCTACCCAGAGGAAATAGTAAGGTGAGGAGGATGGACTGAAGAGTTCAATATTACAATTGTTGCAATTTTCAAATACATCTTGTTTTCCTTAGGGTTTCATGGCTGTGAACAGACACCATGAACATGGTACTTTTTATAGTAGGCAACATTTAATTGGGGCTGGCTTACAATTTCAGAGGTTCAGTCTACTATCTTCATGGCAGGAAGCATGGCAGTGTCCAGGCAGACATGGTGTTGGAGAAGGAGCTCAAAATTCTGCATCTTTATCTGAAGGCAGCCAGGAAGAGTGTCTCTTCCATATTGGACAGAGCTTGAGCATAGGACCTCAAAGCCCACTCCCCCTCAGTGACTCACGTCCTCCAAAAGGCCTCTTACTAGTGCCACTTCCCATGGGCCAATCCTTTTTATATTGAGTGTGTAAATATGTGGGCTTTGAAATTCTACATGAGGCCAATGTATGTAGCTTCTTTCTGAGCTCTTTTACCTCATGAAATTCAAGTATTTTTGCAATTCAGGAACTGAACCCAGGGCATTATGTTTGCCAGGCAAGAACATCATCACTGAGTCCTATTGGCAGCTCAGATTAGTATTTTAAAAAGTGAAGTTTATTTGCAGAGCAGTAAGCCTAAGCCTCAAATCATAAACAAAAAAGAGAATTATATTGCCCCTTTAAATAAAATAAAGTTGTGAATAAAAAATGGAATAAAACAACTGAGTCTTTACAAATACCATAAAGCCTGAAAAATACATGTTTATATTTTCTAGATCATTATTAGAAAATATAAATTCTAGATTTAAAAATTTACATGTGATATATAAACAATAGCTGTTATCTCTTTGTTTTAATATTTAATAATTATCATTTTTTCTGGGATTGTTTGTTGTCGTTTTTTTTTTTTTTTTTTTCCCAGACAGGGTTTGTCTTTGTGTAGCACTGGCTGTCCTGGAACTAGCTCTGTAGACCAGGCTGGCTTTGAACTCACAGGGATTCACCTGTCTCTGCCTCCCCAGTGCTGGGACTAAAGGTGTGTACAACCACTGCCCAGCTATTTTCTTTGTGACATGTAATAACGTTTATTTTATTTTTATGAACTCAATGATTTTATTAATTGGGATACATTTTTCTGTCCATCATTATTTTTATTCCCATTACATCCCAATCACCCTTCTCTCCTCCAAGTCCCTCCCAAATTATGCCCCCTTCTCCTTAAAGAAGGGGAAGCCCCCTTGGGTACAACCTACCCCAGGATACCTAGTCCCAGCAGGACTAAGTGCCTCCTCTCCCACTGAGGCCCAACCAGGCAATCCAGGTAGGGGAAGGTGATCCAATGACAGGGAACAGAGTCGGAGGCAGCCCTACCCCCTGCTCCAATTGTTAGGGGACCCACATGAAGAGCAAGCTGCACATCTGATACAAATAGAGGGGTAGGGCTAGTTCCAGTCCCTGCATGCTCTTAGGTTGGTGGTTCAGTTTCTGTGAGCCCCATGGGCCCAGGTCAGTTGACTCTGTAGGTCTTCTTGTGGTGTCCTTGACTCCCCCCCAGTCACTCAATTCTATCCCCCATTTTCCCACAGACTTCTTGGGCTCCACCTGATGTTTGGTTGTGGGTCTTTGCATCTGCCGCCATCCACTGCTAGACAAAACACCTTAGGAGACAGTTATGCAAGGCTTCTGTTTGCAAGCACAGCAGATTATGATAGTTGTCAGGGGTTGGCCAGTCAGAGTTGGCTGTTCCCTTGGGCTCTGCTCCATCTTTATCCCTGCACATCTTGTAGATAGGACAAATTTGGGGTGGGTTGGGTTGATATCCCTCTCCTTCCACTGCAGATCCTGCCTGGCTATAGGAGGTGGCCACTTCAGTTTTTATCCTTCATTGGTAGAAATTTCAGCTAGGGTCATCACTGTAGACTCTCCGTAGTCCTCCACCATCCGAGGTCTCCAGCTGGTCTCAAGATGCCTCTCACTGATTTCCATTCTTCCTCCCAGCCCTCTCTCCCCCTCCCCACATCTGATTGCCATCCCCAGTCCCCCCCTCACACCCTGTTTCCTCTCTCCATCCACCTCTGAAGACCATTTTGTTTCCCCTGCCCTTTGGCTCTCCTTATTACTTAGTTCCGTTGGGTCTGTGGAGCGTAGCATGGTTATCCTGCATTCTATGGCTAATGTCCAACCCTAAGTGAGCACATACTATATAGGTGTCTTTCTGACTCTGGGTTACCTTACTCAGGATGATCTTCTCAAGTTCCATCAATTTGCCTGCAAATTTCACGATCTCTTTGTTTTTAATGGCTGAATAGAATTCTGTAGATGTACTAGAGTTTCTTTATCCATTCTTCAGTTGAGAGACATCTAGGTTGTTCCCAGTTTCCGGCTATGAAGAATAAAGCTACTATGAACATAGTTGAGCAAGTGTCCCTGTGGTATAGTGAGGCATCTTTCGGGTGGTATAGGCCAGGAGTGGTATAGCTGGGTCTTGAGCTAGAACTATTCTGAGTTTTCTGAGAAACCACCAAATTGATTTCCAAAGTGGTTGTACAAGTTTTCACTCCCACAGACTTTGAATGAAAACCTGCTGATTCTTTGAATTTCCTCATTGTCTGTTGTTATATCTTTCATTTCTGATTTGTTAATTTGGATACTGTCTCTCTGCCTTTTAGTTAATTTGGCTAGGGTTTGACCATCTTGTTGATTTTCTCAGAGAACCAGCTCTAGGTTTCTTTGACTCTTTGTATTGTTCTGTTTCTAATTGATTGATGTTAGCCCTGTATTTGACTATTTCCGGCCTTCTACTCCTCTTGGGTGTGTTTACTTCTTTTTTTTTCTAGAGCTTTCAGGTGTACTTTTATATTGTTAGTATGAGAACTTTCTAGTTATTTTATGAAGGCACTTAGTGCTATGAACTTTCCTCTTAGCACTGCTTTGATTGTGTCCCATAAGTTTGGGCCTTCATTTTCATTGAATTCTAGAAACTATTTTTTTCTTATTTCTTCCAGTGATCATTTAGTAGAGAGTTGTTCAAGTTTCTGTTGTTGTTGAAGTCCAGCTTTAATCCATGGTAGTCTGATAAGATACAAGGAGTTATTTCAATTTTCTAGTATCTGTTGAAGCTTGCTTTGTGATGATATGGTCAAAATTGGAGAAGGTTCTGTGACGTGCTGAGAATAAGGTATATTCTTTTGTGTTTGGGTGAAAGGTTCTGTAGATATGTTAGGTCCATTTGGTTCATAACCTCAGTTAGTTTCATTATTTCTCTGTTTGTTTTCCATCTTGATGACCCGTGCATTGGTGAGAGTGGAGTACAGAAGTCTCTCACTAGTAATGTGTGGGGTTTGATATGTGATATAGCTTTAACACCATTTCTTTTATGAATGTGGTTGCCTTAGTGTTTGGGGCATATATGTTTAGAATTGAGATGTAATCCTGGTAGATTTTTCCTTCTACTGGACTTAGAGTAAATTTGGAGAGATATTAATGGCAGACAGGAAGAATAATGAAAATCATCTTTGATAGTTCCAGCCTGTTTTTAGCCACTGGTGGGGGGGGTTCATGGTAAGAAAGCATTTCTGAGTATTTATTGGTGACTACCACAAAGGAATGGAGATGAGCTAGAAGAGAAGGCTGAGAGGATCTGGGGAAAAGCTCTAAGCTCAGTCTCATTTTGTATGTATTGAGTAAGCATAAACATTCCCCTATGGTCTTTTAAAACATCAGATTTTTTAAAGACTTCTTCCTCTTTCAACCCCTCTACTGGGCTCCCTATTTCCTTCCAAGTTGAATCCCACTACTCTCATTTTCCCTTTTATGAGTCCTCCTACACCTCTCTCCAGACCTATTTCTCCCTGCAATAGGAACCGTTCTATTTTCCTGGTTTCTGTGGTTACTTAAAGGTATATACTCACATATGAAGGTTTGGAGCCAGAATCAGCAAATAAGAGTTAATATGTAGTATTTGTCTTCTTGGGTCTGAGTTACCTTGATCAGACTAGTATAATCTTTAGTAAGCTCCATCCACTCAGTGAAGATATGATTTTGTTTCTTGTTCCAACTGAATAGTGTTCAATGGTGTCTATGTATCATGTTTTCGTTATTCATTTATTGGCTGAAGGTTATCTAGTTTTCTTCAGTTTACAAGCCATTGTGATTAGAGTGGCTTTTTATGGTCCTAGATGGTGTAAGAGAGCAGGATAAATGAGTCATGGAATGTATTCCTCCATGGCTTCTGCTTCAGTTCCTGCCTCTTCCTTTCTGCTTTGAGTTCACAGTGATGTAGTGTGACCCAGGAGCTGTTAACTTAAATAAACTGTTTCCTCCCCAAGTTGCTTTTAGTCATGGTGTATAAGCTCTAATGCTTCAAATCCTACTTTTAATAATTGCTCTCAAATGCTTTAACCTCTCTCTAGCCCACCACCCACCAGAGGTAGTTGAAAAGGAAGGTTATTAGGATACAGGCGAAGTGGGCCTGTTTAGAAATTGTTCTTTGGCCGGGCAGTGGTGGCGCACGCCTTTAATCCCAGCACTCGGGAGGCAGAGGCAGGCGGATTTCTGAGTTCGAGGCTAGCCTGGTCTACAGAGTGAGTTCCAGGACAGCCAGGGCTACACAGAGAAACCCTGTCTCGAAAAACCAAAAAAAAAAAAAAAAAAAAAAAAAAAAAAGAAATTGTTCTTTGGAGCAAATCCCATCTGTGTTGTCAGGAAATCAACAGTTCAGTTTACAGGTCAGCAGAAGCAAAACATTCTTTTACTGAGTCTGCTTCACTGAAATGTTCCTTCATGTGTGAGCCTTAGCCAAACATCCTTTCACCTGTGTCCACTTCAGCAAAACATTCTTTAATGTGTCTGTTTTAGCAAAACACCATCCAACACAACTAACTTTCCAAAGAACCCTTCAATGGTGTTTTATTATCACAATAGAAATCCTGCATAAGACAGTAACATAAGAATACTCTTCTTACTGTTTCCATCTGCTCCTGGAGTGGACCCTGTGCCACAGCTCTCCATACCTGTGTCCCACCGAGAGAGAGCTGTTTTCCCAGGAGTTCTGACACACCTGTGAGCACAGGTAGGATCACCACGTCTACTCCAAGGGACCCACCTGGAGACACCAGGACAGGGGAATCGAGGAGCAGCCTGGGACAGGATCCTTCTGGTTTCCATCTGTGACCTGGAGCTGACCCTGTGCCACAGCTCTCCATACCCAAATTCCTCCCTGAGAGAACTCATCTCCCAGGAGTGTTGACACACAGGATTACAGGAGGGACAAGCCACAGTCAGGGACAGCAAGAACAGCTAACAGCAGAGATAACCAGATGGTGAAAGGCAAGGGCAAGAACATAAGGAACAGAAACCATGCCTACTTGGAATCATTAGAACCAAATTCTCCCACCACAGTGATCCCTGGATATCACAATACACCAGAAAAGCAAAACTCTGGTTTAAAATCACACCTCATGATGATGATAGAGGGCTTTAAAAAGGACATAAAAAAACTTGCTTAAAGAAATACAGAAGAACGCAGGTAAACAGGTAGAAGCCCTTAAAGAGGAAACACAAAAATCCCTTAAAGAATTAGAGGAAAATACAACCAAACAGATGAAGGAATTGAACAAAACCATCAAGGATCTAAAAATGGAAATAGAAACAATAAAGAAATCACAAAGGGAGATAACTCTGGAGATAGAAAGCCTAGGAAAGAGATCAGGAGTCATAGATGCAAGCATCACCAACAGAATGCAAGAGATAGAAGAGAGAATATCAGGTGCAGAAGATACTATAGAAAACATTGACACAACAATCAAGAAAATTCTAAATGCAAAAAGCTCCTAACCCAAAACACCCAGGAAATCCAGGACACAATGAGAAGACCGAACTTAAGGATAATAGGTATGGAAGAGAGCAAAGATACCCAACTTACAGGGCCAGTAAATATCTTCAACAAAATTATAGAAGAAAACTTCTCTAACCTAAAGAAAGAGATGCCCATAAACATTCTTGAAGCCTACAGAACTCCAAATAGATTGGACCACAAAAGAAATTCCTCCCATCACATAATAGTCACAACACCAAATGCACAAAACAAAGAAAGAATATTAAAAGCAGTAAGGGGAAATAGGTCAAGTAACATATAAGGGAAGACCTATCAGAATTATACCACACTTCTTACCAGAGACTATGAAAGCTAGAAGATCCTGGGCAGATGTCATACAGACCCTAAGAGAACACAAATGCCAGCCCAGGCTACTATACCCAGCAAAAATCTCAATTACCATAGATGGAGAAACCAAGATATTTCATGACAAACCCAAATTTACACAATATCTTTTCACAAATCCAGCCCTACAAAGGATAATAGATGGAAAACACCAGCATAAGGAGGGAAACTACACCCTAGAAAAAGCAAAAAAGTAATCTTCTTTCAACAAACCCAAAAGAAGATAGCCACACAAACATAAAAATAACATCAAAAATAACAGGAAGCAACAATAACTATTCCTTAATATCTCTTAACATCAATGGACTCAATTCCCTAATAAAAAGACATAGACTAACAGACTGGATACATAAACAGGACCCAACATTTTGCTGCATACAGGAAATGCATCTCAGTTAGAAAGACCAACACTACCTCAGAGTAAAAGGCTGCAAAATTTTTTTCCGAGCAAATGGTCCCAAGAAACAAGCTAGATCGGCTATTCTAAAATCAAATAAAATCAACTTTCAACCAAAAGTTATCATAAAGGATAAGAAAGGACACTTCATACAAGGCAAACAATAAATCTACCAAAAACTCTCAATTCTGAACATCTATGCTCCAAATGCAAGGACACCCACATTCATAAAAGAAACTTTACTAAAGTTCAGAGCACACATTGCACCTCACACAATAATAGTAGGAGACTTAAACATCCCACTCTCATCAATAGACAGATCATGGAAACACAAACTAAACAGAGACATAGTGAAACTAACAGAAGTTATGAACCAAATGGATTTAACAGATATCTATAGATTTCACCCTAAAACAAAAGAATATACCTTCTTCTCAGCACCTCATGGTCCCTTCTCCAAAACCGACCATATAACTGGTCACAAAACAGGCCTCAATAGATACAAGAAGACTGAAATAATCCCATGCATCCTATCAGATTGCCATGGACTAAGGGTGGTCTTCAATAACAATAAAAACAACAGAAATGCCACATAAACATGGAAGCTGAACAATGCTCTACTCAATGATAACTTGATCAAGGAAGAAATAAGGAAATTAAAGACTTTTTAGAATTTAATGAAAATGAAGCCACAAGATATCCAAACTTATGGGACAAAATGAAAGCAGTACTAAGAGGAAAACACATAGGTCTGAGTGCCTCCAAAAAGAAACTGGAGAGAGCATACATTAGCAGCTTAACAGCACACCTGAAAGCTCTAGAACAAAAAGAAGCAAATACACCCAAGAGGAGGAGATGGCAGGAAATAATCAAACTCAGGGCTGAAATCAACCAAGTAGAAACAAAAAGAACTACACAAAGAATCAACAAAACCAGGAGCTGGTTCTTTGAGAAAATCAACAAGATAGATAAACCTTTAGCCAGGCTAACAAGAGGGCACAAAGACAGTATCCAAATAAACAAAATCAGAAATGAAAAGGTAGATATAACAAAGAAACTGAGAAAATTAAAAAAAATCATCAGATCCTACTACAAAACTGGAAAATCTGGATGAAATGGACAATTTTCTAGATAGATATCAAATACCAAAGTTAAATCAGGATCAGATAAACCATCTAAATAGTCCCATAACCCCTAAAGAAATAGAAGCAGTCATTAAAAGTCTCCCAACCAAAAAAATCCCAGGACCAGATGGGTTCAGTGTAGAATTCTGTCAGACCTTCAAAGAAGACCTAATACCAATACTCTTCAAACTATGCCACAAAATAGAAACAGAAGGAACACTACCCAATTCATTTTATGAAGCCACAGTTACGCTGATAGCAAAGGCATACAAAGACCCAACAAAGAATGAGAACTTCAGACAAATTTCCCTTATGAATATTGATGTAAAAATACTTAATAAAATTCTCTCAAACTGAATCCAAGAACACATCACAACGATCATTCACAATGATCAAGTAAGCTTCACCCCAGAGATTCAGGGATGGTTTAATATACAGAAATCCATAAACTTAATCCACTACATAAACAAACTCAAAGAAAAAGACCAAATCATCATTTCATTAGACGCTGAAAAAGCATTTGACAAAATTCAACATCTCTTTATGATAACAGTCTTGGAAAGATCAGGAATTCAAGGCCCATACCTAAACATCACAAAAGCAATATATAGCAAACCAGTAGCCAACATCAAACTAAATGGAGAGAAACTTGAAGCAATCCCACTAAAATCAGGGACTAGACAAGGCTGCCCTCTCTCTCCCTATCC
Source organism: Uromys caudimaculatus (assembly GCA_028551405.1). Lineage (NCBI taxonomy): Eukaryota > Metazoa > Chordata > Mammalia > Rodentia > Muridae > Uromys > Uromys caudimaculatus. Next base: position 2,224,120 of record CM052713.1, read on the forward strand.
AATATAGTACTTGAAGTTCTAGCTAGAGCAATTAGAAAACAAAAGGACGTCAAAGGGATACAAGTTGGAAAGGAAGAAATCAAAATATCACTATTAGTAGATATGATGGTATACTTAAGTGACCCGAAAAACTCCACCAGAGATTTCCTACAGCTGATAAACAACTTCAGCAAAGTGGTTGGATATAAAATTAACTCAAACAAATCAGTAGCCTTCCTCTACTCGAAGGATAAACAGGCTGAGAAAGAAATTAGGGAAATGACGCCTTTCACAATTGTCAAAAATAATACGGGCACAGGGGAAAAGTTCCTGAACAGAACACTAATGGCTTATGCTCTAAGATCAAGAATCGACTAATGGGACCTCATGAAATTACAAAGCTTCTGTAAGGCAAAGGACACTATCAATAGGACAAAATGGCAACCAACAGATTGGGAAAAGATCTTTACCAATCCTATGTCTGATAGAGGGCTAATGTCCAATATATACAAAGAACTCAAGAAGTTAGACTCCAGAGAAACAAATAACCCTATCAAAAAATGGGGAACAGAGCTAAACAGAGAATTCTCAAACTGAGGAAACTCGTTGGGCTGAGAATCACCTAAAGAAATGTTCAACATCCTTAGTCATCAGGGAAATGCAAATCAAAACAACCCTGAGACTCCACCTCACTCCAGTCAGAATGGCTAAGATCAAAACCTCAGATGACAGCAGATGCTGGCGAGGATGTGGAGAAAGAGGAACACTCTTCCATTGCTGGTGGGATTGCAAGCTGGTACAACCTCTCTGGAAATCAGTTTGGTGGACCCTCAGAAAAATGAACATAATACTACCTGAGGACCCAGCTATTCCACTCCTGGGCATATACTCAGAAGATGCTCCAATGTGTAATAAAGACATATGCTCCACTATGTTCATAGCAGCCATATTTATAATAGCCAGAAGCTGGAAACAACCCAGATGTCCCTCAACAGAGGAATGGATACAGAAAATGTGGTACATTTACACAATGGAATACTACTCAGCTATTAAAAACAATGACTTCATGAAATTCACAGATAAATGGATGGAACTTGAAAATATAAAATTAACTCAAACAAATCAGTAGCCTTCCTCTACTCGAAGGATGAATAGGCTGAGAAAGAAATTAGGGAAATGACACCTTTCACAATTGTCAAAAATAATATAAAATATCTTGGTGTGACTCTAACCAAACAAGTGAAAGATCTGTATGACAAGAACAAGATCTGTATGAGCGAGGTAACTAGATCACAAAAGAACAAGCACGGTATGTACTCACTGATAAGCGGATATTAGCCCAAATGTTTGGAATACCCAAGATTCACTTCACAGAAACCATTGGGCTGTGTGTGAGGTTCCAGATGGAGGAGTTGGAGAAGGGACTGAAGGAGATGAGGGAGTTTGCAGCCCCATGGAGGGAGCAACAGTGTCAACTGTCCTGACCCCCCAATGCTCCCGGAGACTGGATCAGCAATCAAAGAATACACATGGAGGGACCCATGGTGCTGGTCACATATGTGGCAGAGGAGGGCCTTGTTGGCCATCAGGGGGAGAAGAGGTCCTTGGGCCTGAGGGTGTTAGATGTCCTAGTATAGGGGAATGCCAAGGAGAGAAGATGAGAGTGGGTGTGTGGGGGAATACCTTCATAGAGGCGGCGGAGGGGAGGGGGATGGGATAGGGTGGTTCCAAAGGGGAGACCTGGCAAGGGGGAAACATTTGAAATGTAAATAAAGTATCAAAAAAACAAACAAAAAAAGAGAAGAAAATACATTTCTTTTTATACAGTATATTCTGATTACAGTTTCCCCTTTCCCCAGTCCTCCCAGTTCCTCCCCTACCTCCCCTCCCCTCTGGATCCACTTCCTTTCCATCTCTCCTTAGAGAACAAACTGGCTTCTAAGGCAGGACTGACTACTTATGAAGGTTTAATGTTTATGAGAAGCCTCTTTATGCTATTTTTAAATGCCATACTTTACGAGCTGTTGTCCAAAATGCTTTTGAGTTCTCTGTTTATGCATATCCACCTCCAGTATGTGCTCTGTACGTGTGATACGTGTGGTGTATAAACCTGTGTGCGTGGATGCATTCCCATTCTCAGTGTGGCAAGGCCAGAGGGTTCTGCTTGGCGTCAGCTCTACCGTTTTCTGCGTTACTGCCTTTAGACGGGGTCCTTTCTGAACCTGGAGCTGGCTGTTTTGGCTAGAGTTGCAGGTTAGCAAACTCTGACAATCAACTGGTTTCTGTTCCGTGCAGCTAGGGTTACAGATGCGTATGTGGCCACAGCTGGCTTCTTATGTAGGTGATGGAGCTCAAACTCAGGTTCTCATGCTTAAACAGCAAGTACTCTTAATGAATGAAGTCTTAATGTTTATGAAAAGCATAGTCATGCTATATTAAAATGTCATACTTTACACACTGCTGTACAGTTTGCTTTTTAATTCAGTTTATACATATGCACACCCAGCATGTGCTATGTATAAACATCTCTGCAGCCCTCAACATGTATTGAAAATGTGTGTTGAAACTTCTGTTCTATGACATTGTGCCCCATATAAGCTAATTTTTATATAACTGAGTGTATAATTTATAATTGGCTGATTTATTAAAATTTTTCCTGTGCTATGGATTGAACCCAGGACTGTATACTAGGCAAATATTCTGCTATTGAGCCACAGACACCACCCTGAAATGTTTTATTTATTCAGTCCCCTTATTTTTTAAGTTTCATTGCAATATTTTGCTATAGCAATGTTGAAATGTAAATCTTTTAATATACATCTCTGTTCTCATTTGTGAGTCAATATGGATTACATTTCTGAATACAGTGTTGTGGAGTCAAAGGACAGGCTAGTACGAGCTCTTGTTACTTATTGTTAAATTTCTTTATCATTTGTGTTCCTATAAGCAATGTTTGAGAATGTTTACTCTCTGAATCATATCAATTCTGGCTGTTCTTTATTTACAGTTGCTAAATTTTCTCAATAAGTAATCATGTTGGTTTTACTTGAATTTGTCATTTGTCATAATATTTAATGGAAAGGTTGAGCATTTTGATATGTCTTTTGGATATTCTTATTTTGTGATTTGTCTGCTTGTGCCCTCTGTATTTGTTTTTTGTGCTAATACACTAACATTAATAGTTTACCTCTGTTTAGCTCCTAGTCCACCACCCCCCCCTTGTAGCTTAAAAAGCCCAACAGTAACTAAGGCGAAAAATCATGCTAAGTGTTTGGACTCTAAAGAAGTAAAAGTTATCATCTTGAAATCTTTTACAATAGCTTTTTAGCAACTGTGTATGGTCTAAAAAATAATCCTGCATAATTCATTCCAAGTCTCCATCCAGACACAAGGTCTTTTTTCATGCACGCTTTTCTGGATACACGGAACTGTGTGCAGAAGGGAAGGCAGCATATTCATCTGAGTGTAGTTCATAATTACTTCTAACCAATTCGAATTCTGATGAACTCTACCCCGTCTGTGGTTACTTCATTTCTAGTTGCAAAATGAGCTGGGTGTGGTAGAACATACCTTTAGTCCCAGAATGTGGGAGGCAGAAGCAGGGGGTTCTCTGGGAGGTCAAAGTATTCCTGGTCTACATGATGAGTTCCAGGTCAGCTGGACTATAGTGTGAGACCATCTCGAGAACTGATTATTATTTTATAAATCACATTATAAATTAACATAGGCAAATTACTGCTTATTTTATTTGTTTTTTTTTGTTTGTTTGTTTTGTTTTTTGGTTTTTTGAGACAGGGTTTCCTCTGTGTAGCCCTGGCTGTCCTGGAACTCACTCTGTAGACCAGGCTGGCCTCGAACTCAGAAATTCGCCTGCCTCTGCCTCCCACATGCTGGGATTAAAGGCGTGCGCCACCACTGCCCGGCCACTGCTTATTTTAAACAATTATAAAAAATTATATGGAATTTTATTCTATAAAACAGTAGGTTTCATTCTGATGTTTTCTTACATATGTACCATGTACTTTGACCATATTCATCCTTTAGCCATTTTTTTGTCTGTCTCTTATCCTGTTGGTCTCTTTTCTTTTCCCTATAAGTCTACCTCCCTCTTTTATATCTATTTTACTGATTGCTTTAAAGAAAAATATTTAGTTGTGGAATGCTGGTTTAAGTAAAACTTCACACAAAATATTAATATGCAAACTGGATGAATGTAAAGATGAGATGTTTGGAATGTCTGTGCATTAAAGATTTTGCATAACCCTAAAAATCATGGGAAATCTACTTCTTGCATTTGTATAAAAAGTGTGTGTCTTATATGAGAAACATTTATAAGAGACATAGGAGAGTGAAGCAAGCTTTAAAATTTGTACAAACTCAGACTAAGAGAGAAATAATTGTGAACCCTTAAGTGCAAGACTACTTGGAAGAAATCCACCACTGAAAGACATTTTTCAAGGTAGAAGGCTGTGATGGTTTGTATATGCTCCGCCCAGAGAGAGGCACTATTAGAAGGTGTGGCCCTGTTGGAGTAGGTGTGTCACTGTGGATGTGAGCTTTAGGACTCTCATCCTAGCTGCCTGGAAGTCAGTATTCTGCTAGCAGCCTTCAGATGAAGATGTAGAACTGTCAGCTCCTCCTGCACCATGCCTGCCTGGATGCTACCATGTTCCTGCCTTGATGATAATGGACTGAACCTCTGAACCTGTAAGCCAGCCCCAATTAAATGTCCTTATAAGAGTTGCCTTGGTCATGGTGTCTGTTCACAGCAGTAAAACCCTAATGAAGACAGAAGTTGGTACTGGGAGTGGTGTATTGCTGTGATAGGCCTGACCATGCTTTTGTTTGGAAGAATGTGGACTTTGGGACTTTGGATTTGGAAAGCCATGGAATGCTTTAAATGGGACTTAATGGGCTATTCTAATAAGAATGTGGAAGACTTTGTTACTGAGAGTGATTTGAATTATGCAGACTTGGCTTAAGAGGGTTCAGTGGAGAATTTCAATATGTGGCCTAGAGACTGTTTTTGTGGTATTTCGGTGAAGAATGTGGCTACTTTTTGCCCTAGTCTGAAGAGTCTGCCTGAGGCTAAGGTGAAGAGACTCAGATTAATTGCATTGACAAATGAAGTCTCAGAAACGCAATCATAGACTTTGTTCTCTGGTTAAGTCTCATGAAGAACCTTTTAAACAAGCATAGCAATCTGAGAAATGAAAAATATAAAATATGTGATTCGAGTATTAAAGGGGCACCAGGAAGTGAAATGAAGCTGGATCCTGTGTTCTAGGACACAGCAGATTGAGGGAGTGGGACTTTGGGGCAAGATCCTACCCAGCTAAATTTAGGTCCAGGCATGATAGTATACACTTCAGGAGATAAAGCCAAACAGATTCTGAGTTCAAGGCCGGCCTAGAACAGAACAAGTTCTACATGAAGAAAAACTTAAATCCAGGTTTGGTTGGCTACTCCTTTAATCCCTGCATTTAGGAGACAGGCATGCATATTTCTGAGTTCCAAGTCAGTCTACAGAGCAAGTTCCAGTACAACAGAGTTGGAAACGAGTTGGAAAACAGAAAGCTGGGGATAATGTAATAGAACAAGGGGGCCATGTTCCAGCCCCGGCAAGCAGCAGAACTTGGAAACTTTGGCCACATGGCTCTGGATTTATAATCAAGTGCTGAAGGGACTACGGGACAATTGATGCTGGCTAGCTGGAGCTAAGAAATTAGTGGTGATTAAGAAGAGACCAGCATCACTGAGGTGAAATCTTCTGGGAAGTGTTTTCTGAGAGCACAAAGAAGCTGTGTTCCAGAGATAGCCAAGGTTATACTTCATGCTACTGCTGTACTTGATAATGTCTAAGAGTCACCCAGGTGGTACTGGTTTTTAAGGCATGAAGGGGTTATAAAGAGCAGCTGAGGCTCGGCACTGTGAGAGGCCAAGGAAGGCCATTGGTGAAGGTGCAGCCTCCCTTGCAGTTGATGGCCCAGGACTGAAGGGGTCATGCAAAGGAGTTGAGGCTTGGCACCATGAAGAGAGCCTATGAGAGGCTATTGGTGAAGCTTAGTTGCAGCAGAAGATCCCAGTGTATTGGAGATGCTAGTACCATGGGATGGTCACCAAGCAGCAGCAGCAGTGAAATGGATCAACCTGAGTTTAGAGTACTACAGAGGGCAAAGCTGGAGAAGTGACACCAATCCCTTGGAGGAGCCCAGAAGATCATGTGTGGATCCCAGACATTGGAACAAGGAGCTGTAACATTGAAGTTGTCTTGGAGACCCCAAGATGTTCAAGATACCAGAGCCGTGGGCTATCCTGCTGAGGAAAGCTGCTAACAGGGAGTGGATCCAGCCCAGGAGAAAGAAGTTTGTTGCAGTCAACAAAGATGAAAAAGGAGATGGAGATCTGAAGACCTCTTTGACATTAGACCTGGGGATGCAGTGTTTGGAGTTTGCCCATCTGTTTTCCTGTCTTGCTTTGGGGATTACAGTTAAGTGATTGGATGAATCTCAGAAGAGACATTGAACTTTGGACTTTTAACATTGTTGAAACTGCTATAGACTATGGGGCTTTGGAAGTTAGTCTAAATGTATTTTGCATTATGCTGTTTAGGGATAGCCCCCATAGACTCAAATGTTTGAACAAGCCTATGGGGGCCAGGGAGTGGAATGTGATGGTTTGTATATGCTCGGCCCAGGGAGTAGCACTATTAGAAGGTGTGGCCCTGTTAGGAGTGGGTGTGTCACTGTGAGTGTGGGCTTTAAGACCCTCATCCTAGCTGCCTGGAAGCCAGTATTCTGCTAGCAGCCTTCAGATGAAGATGTAGAACTCTCAGCTCCTCCTGCACCATGCCTGCCTGGATGCTGCCATGCTCCTGCCTTGATGATAATGGACTGAACCTCTGAACCTGTAAGCCAGTCCCAGTTAAAAGTTGTCCTTTATAAGAGTTGCCTTGTTCATGGTGTCTGTTCACAGCAGTAAAGCCATAACTCAGACAAAGGCCTTATAAGAAAAACCTTCTTTAAGAGAGCTTTAGATATGATGTAGCACTGTTTAACCTTAACTGCATATAAAGATGTTATTGGAAACAAATGCAGCTGATCATTTTTCACATTCAATTTAACAAATTATGGAGGTAATTAGTGTAATATAATTCATGACTTTTTAAGTAGGCATAGGTATAGTTATCTGAAAGAGGCCAAAGCAAGACCCTAACATTAGATTTTATCTAGAAACAAACTTTCTAAAATTTAATTATTTTTGAATGAATGTTTAGAAAAGTTTTAAATTATATTTTTCAATTAAAAAAATCTGTTTATTATATACTAGAATACTTGCCAAAAATTATTTGATATAGTTTTATGCTTATTTTCATGATATATCAAATGATCCTACAATGTATTTTTAATATGTTATATTTAATATTTTATACTAATCTTTTATAAAATATTTAATTTAGAAATATACTTTCATATATGTACACCAAGAACCAATGAAGATGATTAATACTCTGTTATAATAATTTTTATTAAAATTATTATTAAAATCTCTTAGTTATTATCCTTTTTAAGTAATATTATGGAGCTGGGGTGCTGGCTCAGCAGCCGGCAGTACAGACTCTTCAAGAGGATTCAGGGTCAATTCTTTTTTTTTTTTTTTTTTTTTTCGAGACAGGGTTTCTCTGTGTAGCCCTGGCTGTCCTGGAACTCACTCTGTAGACCAGGCTGGCCTTGAACTCAGAAATCTGCCTGCCTCTGCCTCCCAAGTGCTGGGATTAAAGGCGTGCGCCACCACTGCCTGGCCAGGTTCAATTCTTAACACTCACGTGGTGGCTCACAACCATTTGTAACTCCAGTGCCAGGAGATCTGATCTCTTCTTCAGGACTCTGAAAACATGAAAGTGGTGTATATACATACATGCAGGTAAGCACATACATACACATAAAATAATTTAAAAAACCTGTAACATTACTTACTTGATTAAAAACAGTGTCTGAAATGAAATTTAATCAGTGGATTGAAGGTTTTTCTTATAAAACATTTTAGTTGTCATTATAACCTATTTCTTTTCTGAAAAAATATTTACTTTTGTTTTATGTGCATTGGTATTTTGCCTGCATGTTTGTCTTTGTGAGAGTATTGGATCCTGCAGTTACAGACAGTTGTGAGTTGTCATGTGGGTGCTGGGAATTGAACCCTGGTTCTCTGGAAGAGCAGTCAGTACACTTAACCACTAAGCCATCTCTCCAGCCGTGTTATACATATTCTTAAGTGTTTTCCTTCTCAAGTACAGCACTGTGAGTTGGTATTCTTCATAGTTTCTAATGATATGCATATAGCATTACTAGAAGAATGTATTTATTAAGAACATATATGAAGTTTCACTTATAATAATATTTCTTGGGTAGAATCATGTGAGTCTACCTTTGAAATTTTTTCCTGTCTAATAGCAAATTTCTTTTTTCAGGTATTATTCACCTGGATACTCTGATACGCTTCTGCAGAGGGTGGACAGCTACCAGCCACTGTGAACAAAGCATATTTTTATTCTCCTCAGTTTCCCAGGAGAGAATGAATAATGATTGTTAAAGTTTTCTGAAAGTAAATTCTAGCTTTATTCAATGTAAGATACCTTTAGATAATGTTTTCTAAATGTATGTAATAGTTTAAGGCTAGTAGCTGGAATATATGAAGGACTAGTCATAGTTATTTACATATATAGGAATTTCTCTAAAGACAGACTTAAAAGGACATTAAAAGGTTTAACACACTTGCTATTGTCCCGCTGAAAACCGCACGCAAGCAGCACACACACAGCCTCCAGTTAGATGAGAGGTGCTGTTCAGCAACACTCTGCTACCCTGGCCATTTCCTCATAATAAGCACAGACGTTGACAACCTGCCTTTCAAGTTACACTGAAGCCTCTGGAAGAAAAGAACTGAAAAAGGACCCTGACGACAGGGCATGCAACCCTTGTTAAGAGGCTCGGATGCTAATGCAGAAGCGATGGTAGGCTGTTAGGTTTGGGTTTCTAAGAATTTAGGCAGTTCTACTCATCGTCACTGGTTTTGCAGCCCGTCTCCCTCTCCCTGAAGGGCCCCAAGCGTTGCACTCTGGAATCTGTGCCCCCTGTTCTTCTTGAGGTTTCATACTCATGATCTCTCCTCAGGGATGTGGCATGGAACCTTTGCCCCCAGTGTTCCCCTGGCCTAGGCTCACATCATCAAATCCCCAAGTCGTGTTTTCGGGTGTTGATGTCATTTGAGTGGAACACACCAGACTCAGACTTCATTCACATTTTATATTAGATGTAGTCATGGAGTCAAAGAAGATTTCAATAAAATGTTAAAACAGCATCAGAATGGTCCTTTTTGCTTTTTCTGTCTAGTGACTTTCTGACACAGGGAATCTGTCTTTGGACTTAGGAGCCCTTGATTGTTGGTATCTGTGTGTCTTTGGGCCTAAAGGGATATTCTGAAGGTCTCATCTGAAGGCCTGCAGAGGCGGTTCAGGTCAGCCTAGACAGCCCCAGGCCACAGTGAGGCCTGGCCTATACACCTAGTGTCATGTTTCCTTCTTGGACTTCCTTTGATTTTTTCATCAAAAGGAAAGTGTTCGTTTAGCCTGGACATTTTTTTCTGGTCTCTTCTGTCGTTAATTTTCAACAATGTACATCTTTGTTGAAACGGTTCAAACTTCTTTATGACTCCCTTTCTTCAATCTATTTTTTACTGATGTCAAATTAGAATCGCTAGTCACCACACAGGTAAATGTAATGTGTCATTCTCCTTTTGATGTCCCCAACAACGCATGACTACTACCCTTTTAGGAACCCATGCTGCATCTAAGGGTTCAAGGATTACTATGACATTTCCCTCTGAATTGATTAGGTCCTTTTCTTTATAGAACGCTTCTTATATATATGGACGCTGGCAAAGGCTGTTTAGAGTCCATGCATATATTGGCACCTGTCCCTGCTCCTAGTCAGGGAACTGTGGGCAGTACTGTGAGTTCTGCCTTTTGTGCTAAGCTTCACTTTGGCAGAGATTTCAACTCAGCAGTGGCATTTAGGTCATCGTGATGCACCCAGAAGGCATTCTCCTTCTCTATAAAACTATCATGGGGAAAAGACTCACATCAGAGTCCTTAAGGGGCTGCTCTGTTAAGTCTGCTCATCTGGACAATACCTTATGCCTATCTTTAATGTAGTCATGATCTGGCTTACCTGGTTTAACAGGTAGTAGGATCTTCAGGGTTTGTCTGTATACTACTGTAGATGTCTGTGTGGGTTTGTCACATAGCATTCACTCATTAGTGTCTGAGCCTGTGCCAGTGTGTTTCCCCTTAATCCATCAATGCCAGTACTGAGTGTGATGTTTGCACTGTTAATTCTTATCTGAAAATCAGTTTGTCAGCCTCTGCCATTAAAAGGGCCATGGCCATGCATACCCGTAGATAGGGTGGCCAGGTGTGTCATGGGTCAGGACCCCCCCTGCAGTGCCAGTCTGATCGTGCACATACAAGGACTTGGAGATGTGTAGGAGTCCCAGACCAGGTGCATTGGTGAGGACCGGCTTGAATTCAAAGACCTTTGTGCTCATAATGAAGTTCTTTTGCTCCTCCATTTGTTAATAAAGGGGTTTCACAAAGACAGAGAAATCAGATATCTAGAGTCTACAGAAACATGAGGCTCTGAGGAACTCCAGAGCCTGATGTTGGTCTGACAGAAACAGCCTGTTTCCTCTCTGGGCCATGGGATAGGTGAAGCTAAGGTATTTGACTTTCCTGAAAGATTTGAAACTTTTTCTTGAAAGCTTCTATAGGAGGGTAAGCTGCAGTCATGTTCTTCCACAGAATCCTCCTGTGTCCATCCATCCAGCACTAGGTCATCCATACTTTGCCATGTTGGTGCACTGGGAAGGCTTTTAAACTGGAGGCTGATACAATGAGAAACTGCTGGAGGAATTCTGAATCTCCAAGGCATTCTGGTTCAGTTTAATTGGCCCTCGTCAACATTTTCAGGATTTCCCTCTGGAAAGCAAAGATAGGTTGACTCTGAAGGACATGGTGGATACAATAAAAGGCATGCTTAAGGCCTAGACATTCGAGGAAGGCAGCTCCAGTGGGTTAGAGGCCCAGGAGAGTGTTAGGAGAGTGTTAGAGACTACTGTAATGGTGGCCTGGCTTATCAATTATACACCCTGAACTGGCTGAAAGGCTTCTGTTCCTGGTTTCTGACTGGAAGATGAGATATGTTCTTGGACAACTGGTATGGTTGGAGGATTTCATAATCCGAAAGTCATTTCAGGTGCTCTAGACTCCAATTTGTCCTTGTAAGGGATGGAATACTGTTTTTAATGGATCACCTATTCCCTGGCTTTGGATCTATTATTGTTGGACATTCTGTGACAGTCTAGGAGGATTGTCCTAAACTCACTCTCTTAACAATCTTGAAAGGAAAGGTAGGTCCCTGTGGTGGCATCTCTATGAGACTGTAGAGATGTCATTCTTCTCTTTGTGGGGACCCTGAGAGTCATGATGTTTGCTTCTTGATTCCCTAGGATCAGGGCTGCTTGGCCATGGGAGTTGAAAGTTACCTGGGCCTGCAGCTTTCCCAATAGGTCTTGACTCACTAAAGCTACAGGATAGCTAGAGAGGTATAGGGATTGAATGACTTTATGGCTGCCTAAATTACCTTTGGCCTTTACAACAGTGGCTTATCTCTGTGAGAGATGCCCAAGGATTGAGTCACCATAGAGTGTTCTACTCTGGTACTACCATGAAGTCAGTGGCCTTGCCATCTATAGTCATTTAGACTAAAGGTCCCTGGTGGCCTAACAAAATGGTCTGTGATGCTCCTCTTCATTGTTTTTTATTTTCCATGACAGTCAGACTAGCACAGTCATTTTTCCAGGCCTTAGCTTGCTGCTGCGCTGGCTGCTACTGCCTCCCTTTGTCTATGAGCAGCTGGTTAAGAAGCAGGGACACTCATTCTTCCAGTCGCCTTTCTGGCAGCGGTGAGCATATTGGTTCTGTGACAATCTTTTCTCAGAGTGAGGAAGGCTTTCTTATTTGTTGATTCCTTCTGTGGCTTTGACTTCAATCTGGCAGGACTCTCTTCTGGGCTTGTTTCTGCCATCCTACCGGGACAGCAGCAGACAGATCCACCTTCCGTGTTTGCCAGTCTGCCTCTCAAAGGGCTCTTCTTGGTTTCAGTTGATGATCACTTTCGTTGATCAACCTCTAATAATTGGCTGGTGTTCCTTCTAACCAACCTCTCTAATTTCTGTAGTTTTCCATACTACCCCTTAAATGGCCCTTAATTCAAGCTGTATTTCCCTATCATCCTCTTCCCTCACCCTCCCTGCTAATTTTTTAATTATTCTGTTTCTTTTAGAGATTAAAAGGATCAATTTATAGCATTACTTATAATTGTTGCATTTACTAGTTGGTTCAAAGCCTTTTCTACCACCAAAGCTCAGGGAACATCATTGAAGAGGGGTCAGAAAGAATTTAAGAGCTGGGGGGGGGGGAGGACCACATTGACATCACCCGGTCATTACACATAGGGACTCTAGCAGCTATGGATACTCGCACAAAATCTTATAAGACTAGACCAGCCAGAATCCCAAGGTAGGTGATCGCCAGGTCCACTCCTTACTGAGCAGCTGTTGTTAGCTGATAGTTTCTGGGAGAGAGAGAATCATTCTTTCTAAGGATGTCTTCACAGGCGGACTTCTCATGCTCTAGTGAATGGCCTCACACACATGCACATATTGACTTAGTGGGTTATCATGAAAAGGCATGAAGTTACATGAACAGTTTTGCAGGGGGATATATGGGAGATGTTGGAAGAGAGAGATGGGGGTACGTATGGTCATATTTCATTGCCTACAATATGAAGTTCTCAAAAATTAATAATTAAAGCCATTTGTGGTGGGGTAAATGTTTATAATCCCAGCACTCAGGAGGCAGAGGCAGGCAGATCTCTGAACTCTAGGACAGGACAGCCTGGCCTGCAGAGTGAGTTCTAGGATACACACACACACACACACACACACACACACACACACACACACACACACACACACACACACACACAGAGGTACACACACACCCCAATCCTGTCTTTAAATACCCCTAAAAATTAGAATTAAAGTAAAAATAAAACAAGAAATGGACCTGTGAAGCATCCAGGAAGAGTTGGAGTGGGAAAAGGAGTTGACATCATTGTATTTCATTGTGTACATATGTGAAGTCCTTAAAAGTAAAGAAAATTGAGGGCGACCCTCACCATGCTCGTTTCAGGGCTCTGCTGTCTCCGTGGCCCTCAGCTATCCTTCCACCGCTGCCTCGGCTTTTTGCCTGTTGGAGGCCAGGCAGCTACCTCAGCCACTCCGCAGCTGCCCCGAGTAGCTGCCAGATGCGTGACTTCTGCTCTACCTTCGAGTTTTTTCCACCCGAACTCCGGCCACCATCATGTCTGCCACAACTTCTGAGGCTCCAAATTCAACTGTCTCCAGGGAAGCCAGTACTCAGTCTTCATCAGCAACCACCAGTCAAGGATATGTTTTTCCAGAAGGCAAAATCATGCCAAACACCGTTTTTGTTGGTGGAACTGATGTTAGGATGGATGAAACCGAAATCAGGAGTTTCTATGCCAGATATGGCTCAGTAAAGGAAGTGAAGATAATCACTGATCGAACTGGTTTGTTGAAGGGCTATGGATTTGTCTCATTTTATAATGACGTGGATGTACAGAAGATAGTAGAAGCACAGATAAATTTCGGTAGTAAAAAGCTGAAACTGGGCCCTGGAATCAGGAAACAAAATTTATGTACTGATCATGTACAGCTATGTCCTTTGATATATATATATATATATATATATATATATATATATATATATATATATATATATATATATTTTTTTTTTTTTTTGAAGAAATGTGTTTATTTCAGCTTATAGATCCGCATCACAGTCCATCACTGGGGGAACTAACTGGGCAGCAGGAGCAACAGCAGAGTGCTGCTTATTGGCTTGCTCCTCATGACGAGCTCAGCCAACTTTCTTAAAGTGCCCGGGACCACCATTCCATGGGTAGCATCACCCACAGTGGGCTGAGTGGGACATTAATCATTAGTCAGAAAAGCAGACCACAGCCTTTCCCAGATGCCAATTTCATGGTGGCATTTTCTCAATAGAAGTTCCCTCTTACAAAATGACACTTGCTTAGGTAACATTGACACAAGCCTAGCTAGGACAGAGACTTCATCTTTCAGTGTTTCAATAAAAGTAAAGGAGTACAATATATTAGGGTAATATTTGAAATAATACAGTCAATTTAAGAATAGAGATATCAGGTTGCATATAAAACTTGAAATGTCTATCTCCATGTTTAGTTATCATGATTTGTGCCTTTTTAAAATTTTCTTTATTTACATTTCAAATGTTTCCTCTTTCCAGGTCTCCACTTCAGAAACCCCCTAACCCATCCCCCCTCCCCCTGCCTCTAGGAGGGTGCTCCTCCACCCATCCACGCCCATCCTCCCTCCCTAGCATTCCCCTACACTGGGGCATCTAACACCCTCAGGCCCAAGGGTCTCTCCTCCCCCGATGGCCAACAGGGCCCTCCTCTGCCACATATGTGGCCAGCCCAATAGGTCTCTCCATATGTATTCTTTGGTTGGTGATCCAGTCTCTGGGAGCACAGGGGAGGGGAGAGCTGACCAATTGACACTGTTGCTCCCTCCCAATGGGGCTGCAAACTCCCTCAGCTCCTTCAGTCTCTTCTCCAACTCCTCCATTGGGGACACCTCAGCTCAGTCCAATGGTTGGCTGTGAGCTTCCACCTCTGTATTTGTCAGGCTCTGGCAGAGCCTCTCAGGAGACAGCCATACCAGGCTTCCATCAGGACTTCTTGGCATCTGCCATAGTATCTGGGTTTGGTATCTGCATGTGGGATGGATCCCTAGGTAGGGCAGTCTTTGGTCCATTCTTTGTCCCTGTATTTCCTTTAGACAGGAGCAATTCTGAGTAAAAATTTTGGAGATGGTTAGGTGGCCCCATCCCTCAACTGGGGGGCCATGCCCAACCTCTGGATATGGTCTTGACATGTTCACTCTCCCCTTTGTGGGCATTTCAGCTAATGTCAAACCCGTGGGTTTCTGGGAGGCTCTTGCTTTCCTGGCATCTGAGACTTTCTTGTTGCTACCCCCAGTTCCCTATGCCCCATTGCTACACACCTCTGTTCAATTTCCTGACCATCTATATCTCCTCCATCTCCTCCTGTACCTGATTCTTCACCTCTTTTTCCCCTCTCCCTCTTCACTTCCACCCAAGTCTCTTCCACCCTCTACTTCCCTTGATTATTTTGCTAGGGCGGTGAAGCATCCACTCTTAGAACTTCCTTCTTCTTGTGGTCCATGAGGTGTATCATGGGTATTCCACGTTCTTTGCCTAATACCCACTTATCAGTGAGTACATACTATGTGTGATCTTTTGTGACTGGGTTACCTCACTCAGGATGATATTTTCAAGTTCCATCCATTTGCCTGTGAATTTCATGAAGTCATTGTTTTTAATAGCTGAGTAGTACTCCATTGTGTAAATGTACCACATTTTCTGTATCCATTCCTCTGATGAGGGACATTTGGGTTGTTTCCAGCTTCTGGCTATTATAAATATGGCTGCTATGAACGTAGTGGAGCATGTGTTCTTATTACATGTTGGAGCATCTTCTGGGTATATGCCAAGAAGTGGTATAGCTACGTCCTCAGGTAGTACTTTGTTCAATTTTCCGAGAAACCACCAGACTGATTTCCAGAGTGGTTGTACCAGCTTACAATCCCACTAGCAATGGAGAAGTGTTCCTCTTTCTCCACATTCTCACCAGCATGTGCTGTCACCTGAGTTTTTGATCTTAGCCATTCTGAATGGTGTGAAGTGGAATCTCAGGGTTGTTTTGATTTGCATTTCCCTGATGACTAAGGAGTCTGAACATTTCTTTAGGTGCTTCTCAGACCTTCGAATTTCCTCAGTAGAGAATTCTCTGTTTAGCTCTGTTCCCTATTTTTTTTAATAGGGTTATTTGGATCTCTGGAGTCTAACTTCTTGAGTTCTTTGTATATATTGGATATTAGCTCTCTATCAGACATAGGATTGGTAAAGATCTTTTCCCAATCTGTTGGTTACTTTTTTGTCCTATTGACAGTGTCCTTTGCCTTACAGAAGCTTTGCAATTTCATGAGGTCCCATTGGTCGATTCTTGATCTTAGAGCATAAGCCACTGGTGTTCTCTTCAGGAACTTTTCCCCTGTTCCCATGTGTTTGAGACTTTTCCCCACTTTCTCTTCTATTAGATTCAGTGTATCTGGTTTTATGTGGAGGTCCTTGATCCACTTGGACTTGAGCCTGCCAATCCAGGAGCATGGGAGACCTTTCCATCTTCTGAGGTCTTCTTTGATTTCTTTCTTCAGAGACTTGAAGTTCTTGTCGTACAGATCTTTCACTTGTTTGTTTAGATTCACACCAAGTTACTTTATATTGTTTGTGACAATTATGAAGGGTGTCCTTTCCGTAATTTCTTTCTCAGCCTGTTTATCCTTCGAGTAGAGGAAGGCTACTGATTTGTTCAAGTTAATTTTATATCCAGCCATTTTGCTGAAGTTGTTTATCATCTGTAGCAGTTCTCTGGTGGAGTTTTTTGGGGTCACTTAGGTATACAATCATATCATCTGCAAATAGTGATATTTTGACTTCTTCCTTTCCAATTTGTATCCCTTTGACCTCCTTTTGTTGTCTAATTGCTCTAGCTAGAACTTCAAGTACTATATTGAATAGATAGGGGGAGAGAGGGCAGCCTTGTCTAGTCCCTGACTCCTGCATTTCTTTAAGCAAGTTATTTATGTCCTTCTTAAAGCCCTCTATCACCATCCTGAGATGTGATTTTAAGTCAGAGTCTTGCTTTCTGGTGTGTTGGGGTATTCGGGGCTCACTGCAGTGGGAGAGCTGGGTTCTGATGATGCCAAGTATCCTTGGTTTCTGATGCTCATGTTCTTGCCCTTGCATTTCACCATCTGGTTATCTCTGGTGTTAGATGGTCTTGGTGTCTCTGACTGTGGCTTGTCCCGCCTGTAAGCCTGTGTGTCAATACTCCTGGGAGAGCAGTTCTCTCTGGGAGGAATTTGGTACAGAGTCTCTGGGAGCTGTGGTACAGAGTCAGCTCTGGAGTGCAGACAGAAACCAGAAGGATCCTGTCCCCAGCTGTTCCTTCGTTCCTGTGTCCTGATGGCTCTGGGAGGGTCACTCTTGGGCCAAAAATTTGAAGAGAAGTGGTGGTCTTACTTGTGTTTGCAGGTGTGTTGCACTCCTTGGAAACCAGCTCTCTCCTGGCAGTATTTGGGTATGGAGCCCTGTGGCACAGGATCAGGTCCGGGTGAAATGGAGACCAGAAGTCTTCTGTCTCAGGCTGCTCTTCAGTTTCTTTGTCCTGACCCTCTGAGCAGCAGTGGTGGTTTTTTTTACCTGCTCTCCCAGGCTTGTCCGTACTCCCGGGAGGCTAGCTCTCTCCTGGCACTATTTCGGTATGGAGCTCTCAGGTTTGGACTTCTTAAGCATCTTTTAGTTTTTCTTTTTCAAGCTGCCATAGTCACTATCGTCGTTGTCGTAGTCGTCTTCCATTAGGAAATCTTCACTGGCAGAATTTTTCTCCTCCTGGAATGGCGCCTCATCATGTTCTTCTGGCTCTTCCTCATTTCTGACATCTTCCAAGAACTGCTTTAGATGCTGCTGGCATACATTCTTTTTTCATTTTATTTATTTATTCATTTTTAAAAAATGTTTTCCCCTTTCCAGGTGTCCCCTTCAGAAACCTCCTATCTCATCCCCCCTTCCCCTGCCTCTAGGAGGGTGCTCCTCCACCCACCCTCTCCCCTCTTCCCTTCCTGGCATTCCCCTATACTGGGGCATCGAACACCCTCAGGCGCAAGGGCCTCTCCTCCCACTGATGGCCAACAAGGCCCTCCTCTGCCACATATGTGGCCAGCACCATGGGTCCCTCCATGTGTATTCTTTGGTTGGTGGTCCAGTCTCCGGGAGCCCTGGGGTGTCTGGCCTGTTGACACTGTTGCTCCCTCCATGGGGCTGCAGACTCCCTCAGCTCCTTCAGTCCCTTCTCCAACTTCTCCATGGGGGACCCCACACTCAGTCCAACGGTTGACTGTGAACTTCTGCCTCTGTGTTTGTCAGGCTCACATTTTTAAAATGATCATCCTTTTCATTCTTCTTGGTCTTCACATCATTTTCTTCCGAGTCTTGTGAATTTTTTCCAGATCACTTCTGATTTCTCTGGAGGAGATGACCAAATCGTCTCATCTGCATCATCTGATTCCTGAAACTTCAAGCAATCAAGGACCTTCCTATTTCTTTTCTTTTTCTTTTTAAAAAGATTTATTTATTTATTTTATGTAGCTGTCTTCAGACACACAGAAGAGGGCATCAGATCTCACTACAGATGGGTGTGAGCTACCACGTGGTTGCTGGGAATTAAAGTCAGGACCTCTGGAAGAGCAGTCAGTGCTCTTAACCGCTGAGCCATCTCCCCAGCCTGACCTTCCCATTTCTGACAGGCTGAGACATATTAGCTGTTTTTTATTTTTATTTTTATTTTTATTTATTTTTTTATTTTTTGATACTTTATTTACATTTCCAATGTTTCCCCCTTTCTAGATCTCCTCTTTGGAAACCACCTATCCCCTTCCCCTCCCCCACCTCTTTGAGGGAATTCCACCTCCCATCTACCCGCCCACCCACTCCTGTATTCCCACCTTGACATTCCCCTTTACTGGGTCCTCTCCTCCCCCTGATGGCCAACAAGGCCCTCCTCTGCCACATATGTGGTCCGAACCATGGGTCCCTCCATATGTATTCTTTGGTTGGTGGTCCAGCCTCCAGGAGGACCGAGGGGTGAGGTGGGTGGGGAGGGCTCAGGCCAGTTGACACTGTTGCTCCCTCCATGGGGCTGCAAACTCCCTCAGTTCCTTCAGTCCCTTCTCCAACTCCTCCATCTGGGACCTCACTCTCAGTCCAGCAGTTACTGTGAAGTGAAACTTGGGTATTCTGAACTTTTGGGCTAATATCCACTTATCGGTGAGTA
>CM052713.1:2243755-2260000 GCA_028551405.1 Uromys caudimaculatus
CATGAGGTCCCATTTGTCAATTCTTGATATTAGAGCATAAGCCATTGGTGTTCTGTTCAGGAACTTTTCCCCTGTTCCCATGTGTTGGAGACTTTTCCCCACTTTCTCTTCTATTAGATTCAGTGTATCTGGTTTTATATGGAAGTCCTTGATCCACTTAGACTTGAGCTTTGTACAGGGAGATAGGAATGGATCAATTTGCATTCTTCTGCATGTACACCGCCAGTTGAGCCAGCACCATTTGTTGAAAATGCTGTCTTGTTTCCACTGAGTGGTTTTGGCTCCTTTGTCGAAAATCAAGTGACCGTAAGTGTGTGGGTTCATTTCTGGGTCTTCAATTCTATTCCATTGATCTACCTGCCTGTCACCTTGCCTTTTTTTTTTTTTTTTTTTTTTTTATCACTACTGCTCTGTAGTATAGCTTGAGGTCAGGGATGCT
This sequence comes from Uromys caudimaculatus, assembly GCA_028551405.1. Taxonomy (NCBI): domain Eukaryota; kingdom Metazoa; phylum Chordata; class Mammalia; order Rodentia; family Muridae; genus Uromys; species Uromys caudimaculatus. The sequence continues at coordinate 2,244,195 of CM052713.1, forward strand.
GATTCCCCCAGATGTTCTTTTGTTGTTGAGAATAGCTTTTGCTATCCTGGGTTTTTTGTTATTCCAAATGAATTTGAGAATTGCTCTTTCTAAGTCTATGAAGAATTGAGTTGGAATTTTGATGGGGATTGCATTCAATCTGTAGATTGCTTTCAGCAGGATGGCCATTTTTACTATATTAATCCTGCTAATCCATGAGCATGGCAGATCTTTCCACCTTCTGAGGTCTTCTTCGATTTCTTTCTTCAGAGACTTGAAGTTCTTGTCATACAGATCTTTCACTTGCTTGGTTAGAGTCACACCAAGATACTTTATATTGTTTGTGACAATTGTGAAGGGTGTCATTTCCCTAATTTATTTCTCAGCCTGTTTATCCTTCGAGTATAGGAAGACTACTGATTTGTTCAAGTTAATTTTATATCTGGCTGCTTTGCTGAAGTTGTTTATCAGCTGTAGCAGTTCTCTGGTGCCTAAGCTGCCAGGTTTGCAGTCTCCCATGTGTGTTTAAATTGTTAGAAGTGTAACCTGGGGCAGGGCTCTGAAAGAAATGTCAGGATGTCAGCATATGCAAAATGCTTAACCCCAAAGTTAAGTTAGTAAGATATTCTATTCAAGGATGGCACTTCCTTGGGCATTAACACAACCAGAGAAGAGGTGCTGAAGAGCTTCTCCTTCATCTCTAAGTGCGCATAGTGGTTTCTCAAGAAGACATTATTTCTATAACAGTAAAATAAACTTCATGAACCCATCATGTTTTTCAGTAATGATCAAAACACAGGCTCACTTTATGCTTCCACATACTTATTATTCCACCCTAGAGCACCAAGGGGCACAGACTTTTGTGATAGGAAGATAGGTCTTAAAAGTTACCTTGCAGGGTCTGGGGAGATGGGTAGTGGATAGAGCACTCACCACACGAGCAAGACAACCTGGGTTTAGATCCCCAGAACTCACATAAAAGCCAACTGCTATAGTGTGTTCTTCTGTAATTCCAACCTCCCTACAGGAGATGGGCAGGAACAAGAGAGTCCTGGAAAGCTCATAGTTTTGCTAACCTGATGAACAAACAAGACAGAAGGCAAAGATCAACATTCAAGGATATCCTCTGACCTCTGCATGGCACTTGCGTATACAGACAAATTTTTTTTTCTTAAAAAAAATCTTTATTTAAAAATACATTTTATTTAATTATTGAGATATGAGCTGTGTCCCAGTCCTATCCCATGGTGGCTCAGGCATGCCTGTTCAGACTGGAGCAAATTCCAAGGCAGCGTGGGCATGTGTGTTCGCATTGTGCTGTGTGCCCCATGTTGTTCTGTGGTGGCATGGGCATGCATATCCACATGTGATGTCATCCCTTGATGGAATGGGGACAATGTGTTTACTTGTGAGCCATGTCCTAGGGCTGTTGAGTGACAGCACAGTCACACATGTTCACACACTTGCCATATCACAGGGCCACCAAGTATCAGTATGACATTACTGCTCTCATGATAGCTGTGACCTAAGAGCATTAAGTCCCATGTCCCAGTGTCACCCCATGGGAACATGCGCATGCCTGTTTACAAGTGAGTGCTGTCCCAGAATCATGCCCTGATGGCATGGTCACTCCTGGTCACATGTGAACTTTGCTCCAGAACCATCCTGGGCACACCTGTTCTCATATGAGACATGTCCAAGCACCATACTTTGGGGGCATGTGCACACATATTTACATCTGAGTCAACTCCTATTACCATTATAATGGTGTCAACACACCTGCTTGCACATGATCTGTATCCCAGAACCATCCTGGTCCCAGGCAAGCCATGTTTCTGCAATATGATGTGGTGGTGTGGGCACATGTGTTCATATAGGGTCTGTTCCCAAGCACCTTCCCATGGCAATGTGGGCACACATGTTCTCACGTGTGCCATTCTCAGCACTATCCTATAGGACATGTTTTGGGGCATTATGTTCACATATGATCCAGGTATCAGAACTGTCCCATGGAGGTGTGAACATGTATGTCAGTGTGGCATGAGGGGTCCTTTGTGAGCTGTGTCCCAATGCATCCCATGTTGGCATGAACACATATGTTCATATGCAAGCCATGTCCCAGTGCTGCCCCTGCTGGTGTGGACACATATATTCATACATGAGCCATGTCCTAGTACTGTCCTGTGTTGGCATGGGCACTTGTTTTCACACATAAACTATGTCCTGGAATCATTCCATGAGCACACATGTTCAACCTTAAGCCATATTGCAATCCTATCCTATGACAGAGTGGGCATGTCTGTTCACATGTGGTGCATTTCCCAGTGCCATTCATTCATTGTTCTTTGATGGCATGAACAGACTAGGTCAAAAAGCAAGTTGCTTTGTAGCTGCTTGTATTCTAATGCTAATTTGTGTCCCCCAAATTAGTTTGCAGGAGAGGGTCTGCACATAGCTTCTAGGAACCTGCCCCCAGTTAATTCTGATTGGTAAATAAAGATGCCAGCAGTCAGTAGCTGGGGTGAGGAGAGAGGAGGGCTTTAGGGTTCCTGGACTTGAGACTTCGAGGAAGCAGGAGGAGAGGGCTCCACCATGTCTGAGGAGAGTGTGGAAGAGAGGAGGAGGAGAGAGATACCATGCTTGAGAGGTAGGCAGGAGAGAGGAGCAGTGCCACCACGTAAGGGGGCCAAGAGGGCATGGCCCAGAGTGCTGCCCAACTGGGTCTAGAGCAGCCAAGATAGAACATAGAAATTAGTAAGTAGTAACTCGGAATTATTGTTGGGAGGTAGATTCTAGCAGCACGAAGGCTTGGCAGCCCCCCAGCTATTGTGCTGTTTAAGACATATTAAAATAGAGAGGCTGTGTGTGTGGTTTTCATTTGGGAACACAAACCATTGGGGTGAGAAGCAACCATGTGTCTGGGAATTTTATTAAAAAAGTAATACTACATTGTTTCACATCTCTGTCTCATGGAGGCATGAACACACATATTCACATGTAAGCCATGTCGTAGCATCATTCCATGGCTACATGGGCACATGTATTCACATATGAGCTGTGTCCCAGCACTGTCTGTGGCAGCAAGGGTATACATGTTCACAAATGATCCATGTCCCAGGGCTGTCAAGTAGCAATATGGGGACATATGTTTTCATATATGTGTTGTTTCCCTGCCATCCCATGCCAGTGTGGGCATATGTGTGTTACACGTGAGTAGTGTCACATAATGGTTTGGTCATATATGTTCACACAAGTGCCATGACTTAGCACACCCTACCCTGTATGGGTACTCATGTTAACAGACAATCTATGCCCCAGAGTTATATCATTGTGTGGGCACAAGTGTTCACACAGGAGTCATGTCCCAGCACAATTCCATAGTGGCACGAGAAGATATATTCACATGATATCTGTATGTCAACCTTGCCACTGCATGTGTAGACACACATATTCACATGTAAGTCATATCTGAGCATTGTCCCATGATGGCATGGATGTCCCAACACTGTCTGCTGTGGCATAGCACACTTACTTATAAGTGAACCATGTCCCTGTGCTAACATGGGCACATATGTTTACATGCAAGCTGTTTGCCAGCACCATCTCATGATGGTGTGGGCATGCCTGTCCTGTAGCCATACTTTGATGTCACAAGTGAGCCATGTCCCAACATTGTGTCATGGTGATGTGGGGGCATCTGTTTACACATGAGCCATGGTCCAGCATGATCTGATAAAAGTTTGGGCATGCCTTTTCACACAAAAAGCTTTGTTTCTGAACCATTCTGGGGCTGCATGGGCACACATGTTCTCACAGAAGCTCTGTGCCAGCATCATCCTACAGTGGTAGGGGCATGCCTGTTCATACACAATCCATATCCCTGTGTGGTATCATGACAGACTGGGCACAAATGCTCACACACAAGCATGTTCCTGTGACCATCCTGTGGCATCATGGGAACACCTGTTCACATATAAGCTATGCCCTAGAACCATCCTGTGACAATGTCTACACTCATTTTCACATAGAAGATTATGTCCCAACATCACACCCTAGCAACAGAGTGAGATCAGAGATAAGGTTCTTAGTGATCTGAGCTGGGACATTGACACAGTCTGGGGTTGTCTTTTTTCTCTAGGATTTATCTCATAAATATCCCATAAGACACTAAGCACACTATGCACAAACACAAAGGAGTTCTTGTGTCATGAAGCCAACGTGCTGGAGCAGCAGCAAAGAGCTCACAACTTAAACCACAAAGAGCATAGAGGGCGAGCTGATAAAGTATGTGTCTTTAAACTCAAACACACATCCTCCAACAATACCACCCCTATGAAGCCCCCACCCCAACAGTGCCACAACGTTAGGACTGGATATTCACAAGAAGAGTCTTTGGGGAAAGATTCTCATTTGAACTACTCAGGGCTTATCCTGATAGGATCTGAATACATAATGTTCCCCTGCAGTCTCAACCCACCCAGATAGCCTGAGAGGGTGACACTCAATTTCCAGGGGTAAGCACTCATCAGTCTGTGCCGGTGTGTGGAGTTGCAGACGGTTCTGTTTATGTATCCACCAGCCCACAAACTAATCCATCTTCCAGTCTCAAGATGAAGTCAGAACCTGTTTGTAAAATGTAATTTTCAGGACAAGAAAACAAAACAAAAAGTCCTAAGAACTGTTTTATACACTATGGAGAAATTAGAACAGGACACAGGCTGACTCTGACAGGATGCAACCATCTCATGGGCAAAGGACACTTTGAGGCAAAGAAGCAAAGCAAGGCACTGAAGCTGCAAGAGCTTCAGATTGAGGCCTCTTCCTGTTGTCCAGAGAGATACAGGGATGGAACCCATAGCATCTCACGAGATTCTAGTTATTATTCTATTACTACATTAAGAAAATGTTCAAGAGGACTCAATTAGCAAGTGTATGTACTATATCTAAGCCAGGCTGTCTGCTTCCAGCCTATGCCCTGTTCTGAAATGCAAATGCAATCTAAATTTTATTAGTGCATCCATCCCAGCTCAAATGCCTCGGTGCATAGTGTGCATACTCCCTCGGCTCCTGCTCATTAGCCACTTACCATCACAGGTATCAACTTGACTTCAAGCAGCAGAGCCTGTGGTCGAGGCTCCCATCTTTTGCTCTGTCGTAATCCCAAACTAAAGCATATTGAAGCCACTTTTCAGATCTCCTGAAAAGAAGGAATAACAGTCTTCTTTCAATGGAAAGTGGAACGGTTCTCTAGTAAAAAGGAAAGAAAAGTTATTGAAGTGGCTAAGTCCTGTGGAAAAGTAAAATATCATCAATATCATGCTGGGCCCCCTGACTTCAGTCAGCTTTGAGGGTGCAGATAGAACAGCTGTGCCAGGTTACAGAGCCTCTGTCTCTCCCCACCTCAGAATTCAGCACAAGCCCTGTTCCCCACAACTGTCTGAGACACAGAGTTGATAAGAAGCCAGCAATCTTGTGGCCTTGCATCTCTTCAATTCCCCTGCCAGCAACAGAATAAACTCGTAGGCCTACCTAGACCTAGTGCCCCTCTGTGTGTGTGTGTGTGTGTGTGTGTGTGTGTGTGTGTGTGTGTGTAGGCCAGTTGTCATGGTATGGACCATCTCTGGGCTGAAAGACAGAAAGTCCCTTGATGTTAGGAATTGATAGCCCTTTTCTTTTGACTTTGTTAATCCAATCCAATGAGAGGAAAGGCCATATGAATCTTTTCATATAGTTTTCATAACACGAAAAGGGAAGTACTAGGGCTGGCCCAGCATTTGCTTGTAGCAGGTTTTCAAAGGTGATCCCAGAAGCATTTGGCATGAACAGAAAGAAAACAGGGAACAGTAGTTCTGCAGGAACTGTCATCCAGAGCAACTTACTTCACATCCTGGGCCCATCTGAAAGGCTATGAAAACAGACTCCAGTGGGCAGCTGTCTGCCAAGGGTCAGCTCAGCTCAGCTCAGTGGAAGGTACCCACAGGCAGTTATACACTCTTAAAAGAGAGGGCATCTCCTAAGCACACTATGTTAGAAACACAAAGGAACACTTGTGTCTTTCCACAATGTCAGAATTTACTGAGTAACAAATTTACAAGTTTCAAATGGAGTCATCTGTCTGTCATTCCCACTTTCCTTGATAACCTCTGGTGATCAGCGTTGGTTATTCCAACTTTAATTAGAAATACTAGTGATCAGTAACATATTACATGGTAACTTTCTCTATTTTCTTTTTTCTATATATCTTTCTTTCTGCTTGCGTGTTTGCTTGCTAGCTGTCTGCAGGTTCCAGTGACATTAAAGGTTTCAGAGGCCACAGCAGACTTTGCCTTTAGAAGCAGACGAGTAGCCACAGAAGCAGAATGTGCAGGGATGAGAGAAGAACGCAAGTGAAGACGCAGAGGCGCTGACTAAGCAGCTTGGGTGTGAGAGCAGAGCTGCAGGCTTGGGTCCAGCTGCAGAGGCAAGAGGAAAGGACAAGGTCCAGATGACGGACTGGACAGACACAGGGACATCAGGTTCAATGAGGAGAAATACAGGCAGATAGCAGTGGATGCGGCCATGTCAGAGGCAGGGACTAAATCAAGCTGAAGCCCTAGAGTCAGTAGTTCTCCATCTGTTCATCCTCAAAACATACAGTGGGTCACAAGGTGAACGCTTTGCAGGAAATGTTTTCCTAGAGGATCGTTTTATGATCTCATGCAATTGAGACAGTTTTGACTCCATGCAGGGCAGAGAGGCAGATCAGGTCTAGTGCTTTGGGGAACCCTCTGTAACATAATAAATAGAATGTAAGACAAATGAATAAAGGACTGAGTGCAACCCTTCCATTGAGATATAGAGGACAGAGACAGAGTTATGGACAGAAAAATAAGCCCTCCGTCCACCTTTCAACCCATGGTAGGTTAGTCTTGACTTCACTAATCCCAATAAATGAATCAAATATCTGCATTTTATTAAAAATACAATTTTTCAGAGGACAAAGGATGGCATGGCTCCATCTCCCATGGCCATAGAAATAAGGATTTTTTTTGTACATAGTATTCTGGAATAAGACTTTCAATAATACTGCAACCACCAATCCCTGTCTCATAAAATCTAGGAATTCTGATGAGAAATCAGACAAGGATTCTATGGGACAGTTGTGATAAAGCTTCTTCTTTGGTGGCCTGTGGAGGCTCTGCACATGCCCTTGGGTGCAGTGGACACAGAACATCTTACAGCATCTCAATGTCAGTGAGGGACCACATCCTTTAAACCCATGAGTCTAAGTTCAAAAACAAAGGCATTGAACACATTGAGTGCAGAGATGATGAGTCTGTAAAAGCCAAGAGTTGATACAGGATGTTAGGTCCCACGTCTCAAGTCCATTAATGAATACTACATGAGTTCCTAACTTGAAGTTGAAGCCAGTGTCTATACCCCAGAGAACCATATCTCCTCAGTGTATCATTTTCTTTGTCATTATTGGTCATTACTATTAAGAGTAAAAGGTCTTTGTCATGGGTTGAATGTGATATGTCCTGTGCTGTCTCATGTGGTTAGACATTCGGTCCCCTTAGGCAGCCCTGTTTGAGTAGCTAAGGAACCCTTGGTCCTGTGGCCTGCTGGGAGGCAGTGGGTCCTTAGGAGACCTGGGAGATTGTTAATGCATTGAAACCAATTGTCTCACACTCTGCTGCCAGTGCCATCAGGTTGTGCCTGAACCTCTGAAAGCCTGAGCCAAACCAACCTCTGCTCTCAGAAGTTGTTTTATGCCATGGATTTGGGAGGAGCCATAAAAAGCCCTTGAGAGTGGAAATGGGTTTTGGCTAGCTGTGATTGGGCCGTAGCTCCCATGACCTCACAAATAGCCATTGTGAGAAGTGATAGTCACTCACCCATGTAAGGCAGCAGCTGAGACTGGATCTTGTCCTTATACTGCAGTAAAGTGAGCTGTTTGTTGGCTTAGAGCGGTCAGACTCAGCATTGTGTTCTGAGAGTTTTATATTTTATTGTTCATCTTTGGAATTGAACATCTGTGATCCCCACTGACCAGAACATAGTGAGTTTGCTTCCTGGTGTTTGGTTTTGGGGCCTGGATTTTAATCTACTGCTTATAGTTTTGGATTTAGTTTATTCAGCTGCTTCCTTTTTTTAAAAAAAAAAAATCATTCATTTTTATTATCTTTTCAATTTTGTACATTTGGTGTTTTATACATTAAACCCCTTGTTAGTATGTATGTAGCAACTGTTTAAAAATAGTTTTACTATGCCACACACTTGGAGTCTAACCAACAGCTTTGATATTTCTTTCCCATGGCATTTCCCTGCCTAGTGTAATTCCCCATCAGAGTGAGAACCTTCCCTTTCCCACATGCAACTCATGAGACAAAGCATGGCCTTGGCAATCTTGAAGGACAGCACATTTCCTCATGGCACCAAGTGTTAAGGACAGCCCTCCATCCCTATGACTCCCATTAATATGAGTTTAAGAAAAAGGGATCCGGTATGTTGACTGTGGAGATGGGGAGGTTTGTAGTGGGCAGAGTCATTGGAGAATGTGAGTGAAAAGGACATTGAAGAAGTCTTTGTGTTCACTCTCTAGCTAGTGAATAACCATGTCTCTCACTGAGGTCAGCACTGAGTCCATTCAAGCTTGATGTTACTGCTGCTCTCATGGTAGTCAAAATGTCCTCCTTAAAGTCTGAATGACAGAGGGCTCACACCATCTCCTGTTTCTGAATCTGTGGTTTATATAGAGGGTGCTGTTTGTGGAGGTTATGAAACTCCAGGGCAGTGGAAGAAATTGGTTCATTCAAGGCAATGAGACCTGCAAGAGCTAGAGAAGCAGCTGCTTCAGACCCATTTTTTCAAGTCTTTAACTATGCTCTCTAAGTTCATTGAGAGCCAGAGACTAAGTAAAACTTACGTACTGTATGTTGTTTCTCAGGGATTTGGTCATGAGGAAAGTAAATCAGTGATGGTAGATACAAAGCAAAAAAAAATTTGGTTGTGAGTAGCGTGATTCATTCTTTTCTTGCAATGAAGTCACTGGAGCCTCTGTGAGGGCTTGAAGACCCCGCCCAATTGGGGCTGGGTCTCGTCCTCACTGCAGAGAAGCTGCTGCTTGGTTGGCTGCAGAGTGTCTGGATGCAGACGCCGGGTCACATAGACTTTGGTGTTATTGATCACTTGGAAGCAGACAGAGTGGATCTGATTCCACCTCAAGAGTTTGAGTTTGTTTTCTAATCTGATCTAAGCTCAACAGTTTTATTTGTTTTCTAGTTTGTTTTGATCTAGATCTCTTGAGCAGTTTTTTTTTTTTGATTAACTGATGCTTTTACTTTTGTTTCTTGCTTTCTCCCATCCATAATTCTATTTGTAAATAAGCATGATTCTTTAACAATTTAAAATTTAATTTGTTTTATTTTACATGATTTGTTAATATGATGTAGATGTAGAAGATAAGGAATTCCGTGATGGTGGACACTTGAATACATTGCCTGTACCGTTACATCCCCCGAGCACTGATGAGCTTAACAAAGCTCACCTATCCTGTTAATAACCTTCCAGACCCCCCTCATCCCATCCATCCCCAAAACAAAGCTGTGCCCACCGAGGACGGCCCACAGCACTGAGCGTCAAAAGACGGCCGCTATGTTTCAGATGTCCATCCACAGAAGTTTAAGATAAAGGAATTAAATATCAGGAGCACAGAGATGATGCTGTCTGTAGTAGTGGGTTCTTACAGAATGCACAGTGATAGTGAAAAGCCATCGAAGCAGTCTGCAGGTCACTTTCAAACTAGTCCAGACCCATATCCCTAACCCACGGCAGCACAGAGATGCACAGTGTGGCCTCCTTATTATGGTACATTCTCTTATCACAATCAAAGTGTCCTCCTTAAGGTTTGATGGGAAAGGCCTCACACCTTCTCCTGAATGTGAATGCTTGGTCTCTAGCAGGTGGTGCTGATTAGTTGGGAAGATCATGAACCCCAGTACTTTAGAAAGCAGGGGAAGTTGGGTGACTGGATGTATCAAGGCCTGCCCAAGCCATGTACCCTGCTGCCTCTGACCCATCTTGCCAACTCACAGCTCCTCCAACTGCCATGCCTTCCCCTCCTTTGAGAGCCTGGGAGAAGGGATACCTTTGTCCCTCAGGTTGAAAGTTGTTGAGGATTTGTTCACTGTCATAGTAAAAAATAATGCAGTTCCAAGGGTTGTATAGAGAAACGTCTTTAGGTTATTCTCTTCTGTTACTGACCCATTCCTTGCAGTGACATCATGGAGAGCTGTGAGAGGAAGGATGGACATTTGTTCATAGAAGGCACTGCAGTGTGCTGGGGTTTGTCCTGAGGATGCAGAGAAACTCTTATTGGATGGAGAGCAGTTGGACTCCACCACGGGTCCTGACACACCTGGCATTCTTAGGCTCTTAGTCCTTGATATTGAGAGATTTACTCTCTGTTACTGTGGGTTTCATGATCTGTGTTTCCTTTTGATTCATGTACTCACTGTTTTTGTTTGAGGAATGATTTCTGCTTGTGTGTTCATTTTTTAAAAAATGGTCCTCCTTCAATAATTTTGCTTTGCTCTATTGTACTCTGCTTTTATTATTATTTTTGCATTTCAAACCTTATGTAAAGAATATTCCTGTATCTCTCCTATATATGAATAAAGTGAACTTGGACCATTTCCATCTGCTTTGTTACATTGCATCAGCCCCTCGCACCTGCCTACATTGTGCCCCGTTGATTAAGAGTCCACCTACTCAGCCATTGCTCTAGATAGGCTCAGCATACCTATGGAACTGGCATGTTCCAGATGACCAAACCTATGTATCTGTATATTTCAGAGTATGACAGAATTTCATTCTTGGTGGCTGAGCATGAACTCTTTCCTTGACATCCTTACCTGCTTGTTGTTGTGTGATCTACCAAAGAATCTGTTTTCAGATGTACACATAGATTGTCATCAAGGAAATTAACTTATACATTGTTGTGTGTATATATATATATGTATATATATATATATATATACACACACACACACACACATAAGTGTGTGTGTGTGTGTGTGTGTGTGTTGTCATGTTTTTGTAATAGGATAATACTAACTTGGTAGACTAAGTTCGTAATGATCTTTGTTTTTCTAGTGAAGCAGCTTGAAGATCATTGATCCCCACCATCCCTTGTTGCCAGTAGGTAAGATCCACTATGCAATCTGTTGAGCCTGAGCTGCTCTTCTTGGAGAGACTGTACTACCCTTTCAACCTTGTATTTACATTGGTCTCTGTAAAGTCATAAGATCTTGAATGTATCGTCACACTCAGGATGTAGCAGTGAAAGGGAGGTAGCAGGTGGTACATGTTTGTTGTATCCATGTTGGTATCCTTTTTGTGAATTGACCAATCTCTTTCTTTAAGAACTATCAACACCCTAAAATACAAGGTTGTCTAGATTTCCCATGGATCTTATTTGAATCTATCAATCGGGTCTCACATTTCAATAATTTCTGTCTTCTTTCTATGTGAAGCATGTCAAGTTTTTGCTGTTATTTCTTTGACCTTTGTTTCAACCTCTAAGTATCCAGTTATTTACAGGTCTGATTTTTCTTAGCTTTCTTATAACTGCTTGGAGTTGTGTTGGTTTTCTGTTTGATCGTTTTTCTGTTTAGTTTTTTATCTCTGATCACGCGATACATCATTACACTGCTTAAGAGCTTTGAATTTCATGATGTACAAATTGATAGCCATAACCTTGTCTCCTAGACCTGCTCTTGTTTTTCCAGCATATTGTGGTGGTGCCATTGTCCACATTTTCAGGTGGAGGACATGGCAGACAAATTCTCATGCATAGATCTCAGTGATCCAAATTTGCCATAACTATCCAGTCAAACACGGATGTCAAACCATTTTTTTTTTTGTGTGTGTATAGTACTCTGAACTGACAAGACTTTCTCAAGAATGCTGGAACACCAATCCCTGTCTCAGGAGATCTAGGGATTCTGATGGGAAATCAGACAAGGATCCTATGGGACTGCTGTGATGAATCTTCTTCCTTGGTGCTCTGTAGATGCTCCTCACATGCCCTTGGGTGCAGTGGACACAGAACATCTTACAGCATCTCAGTGTCAGTGAGGGACCACATCCTTACAACCCATCAGTCTAAGTTCAAAGCAAAAGGCATTGAACACCCTGAGTGCAGCGATGATGAGTCTGTAAAAGCCAAGAGTTGATACAGAATGTTAGGTTGCAACTCTGAAGTCCATTAACAAACCCTACATAACTTCCTAACTAGTTGAAGCCAGTGTCCATACCCCAGAGAACCACATCTTCCTCGATGTATCATTTTCTTTGTCATTATTGATTACTATTAAGAGTAAAAGGTCTTTGTCATGGGTTGAATGTGATATGTTCTGTGCTGTCTCATGTGATTAGACATTCGGTCCCCTTAGGCAGCCCTCTTTGAATAGCTAGGGAACCACTGGACGTGTGGCCTGCTGGGAGGCAATGGGTCCTTAGGAGACCTGGGAGATTTCATTGAAAGCAGTTGCCTCACGCTCTGCTGCCAGTGCCAGCAGCTGAGCCCTCCTTCACGCTGTGCTGGACCTCTGAAAGCCTGAGCCAAACCAACCTCTGCCTCTTAGAAGTTTTTATGCCATGGATTTGGGAGGACCCATGAAAAGGTGAAACTGGTAAAGAGTTTTGGCATTAGGTGTGCTTAGGTCACAGCTCCCATGACCTCATAAGGGACCATAGTGAGAAATGCTTGTCCCATGTAAGGCAGCAGCTGGGCCTAGATCTGGCCGTTATACTGCAGTAAGCTAGCTGCTTGTTGGCTAAGAGCAGCTGGACTCAGAATTGAGTTCTGAGATAGTTTTTACTGTCCATATCTGGATTTGAACATCTGTGATCCCCACGGACCTGAACATAGTGAGTTTGCTTCCTGGCGAGTTAGTGTTGGGGTAGGGATTTGGATTACTAGTTATAGTTTTGGATTTAGTTTGTGCATTTGCTTCAGGTGGTTTTTTTTTTTTTTAATCATCCATTTTTCTATTATCCTCTTTTCATTTATCTTTGACATTTTGCACATTGGTTTATTTTTATACCTTAAAACACTTATTATGTATATAGCAGCTCTAAAAAAATGAGTTTGCTTTCCATCTATGGCGGGTGACCTCTACCTGGGCCACAAGGATTCCATAGCCAAATAGTGCCAGGAGAAAGCTAGCCTCCCAGGTCCTCGGGACACAGGGACTGAGAAAAAGCCTGGGACAGGAGCCTTCTGGTTTCCATCTGTGGCTGGGGACCGCAACCTGTGCCACAGGGCTCCATAGCCAAATAGTGCTGGGAGAAAGCTAGACTCCCAGGAGTGTGAACAAGCCTGTCTGATCAGAGGGACCCACCTGGAATCCCAGTACACAGGGACTGAGGAGTGGTCTTGTGGTTTCTTCCGGGAGCCGGGGAGCTGATTCTGTGACACAGAGCTCCATACTCAAATAGTGCCAGGAGACAGCTGGTATTACAGGAGTGCTGACACACCTTCGAGCACAGGCAAGACCACCACTTCTGTTCAAATTCACTGGATCAAGAGGGACCCTTGCAGAGACATCAGGACACAGGAACCAAGGGACAGCTGGGGACAAGATCCTTCTGGTTTCTGTCTGCATCACAGAGCTGACCCTGTGCCACAGCACTCCAAACCCAAATTCCTCTCAGAGAGAGCTGGTCTTCAAGGAGTATTGACACAGAGGCTTGAAGGAGGGACAAGCCACAGCCAGAGTGAGTAAGACCAGATAACATCAGAGTTAACCAGATGGTGAAAGGCAAGGGTAAGAACGTAAGGAACAGAAACCAAGGCTACTTGGCATCATCAGAACCCAGCTCTCCCACCACAGCAAGCCCTGGATATCCCAACACACCAGAAAAGCAAGACTCAGATTTAAAATCATTTCTCATGATGATGATAGAAGACTTTAAGAAGGAAATAAATAACTCCCTTAAAGAAATACAAGAGAACACAGGTAAACAACTAGAAACTTTAAAGAGGAATCACAAAAATCCATTAAAGAATTAGAGGAAAAAACAAACAGGCAGAATTTCAGGAAAACAAAATCAAACAGATGAAGGAAATGGACAAAACCATCCAGGAACTAAAAATAGAATTGAAACAATAAAGAAATCATAAAGGGAGACAACCCTGGAGTTAGAAAACCTAGGAAAGAGATCAGGAGTCATTGATGCAAGCATCACCAACAATACAAGAGATAGAAAAGAGAATCTTAGGTGTGGAAGATACCATAGAAAACATTGACACAACAAAGAAAATGCAAAATGGAAAAAGCTCCTAACCCAAAACATCCATGAAATCCAGGACACAATGAGAAGACAGAACCTAAGGACAATAGGTATAGAAGAGAGTAAAGATTCCCAACTTAAAGGGCCAGTAAATATCTTCAACAAAATTATAGAGGAAAACTTCCCTAACCTAAAGAAAGAGATGAATATAAATATACAAGAAGCCTACCGAACTCCAAATAGATGGGACCAGAAAAGAAATTCGTCCCGTCACATTATAGTGAAAACACCAAATACTGTGTAAGGGAAACAGGTCAAGTAACATATAAAGGCAGACCTATCAGAATTACACCAGACTTCTCACCAGAGACTATGAAAGCAAGAAGATCCTGGGCAGAACTCATACAGACCCTAAGAGAACACAAATGCCAGCCCAGGATACTATACCCAGCAAAACTCTCAATTACCATAGATGGTGAAACCAAAATATTCTATAACAAAACCAAATTTACACAATATCTTTCCACAAACCCAGCCCTACAAAGGATAATAGATGGAAAACGTCAACTCAAGGAGGGAAACTACACCCTAATAAAAGCAAGAAAGTAATCTTTCAACAAACTCAAAAGAAGATAGCCACACAAACATAAAAATAACATCGAAAATAACAGGAACCAACAATCACTATTCCTTAATATCTCTTAATATCAATGGACTCAATGCCCCAATAAAAAGACATATACTGTCAGACTGGATCCATAAAGAGGACCCAGCATTTTTCTGCATTCAGGAAATGTACTTTAGTGTTAAAGACAGACACTACCTCAGAGTAAAGGGCTGGAAAACAAATTTTCAGGCAAATGGTCCCAAGAAACAGGCTGGAGTAGCCATTCTAATATCAGATAAAATCAACTTTAACCCAAAAGTCATCAAAAAAGATAAGGAAGGATACTTCACATTCATCAAAGGAAAAATCTACAAAGAACTCTCAATTCTGAACATCTATGCTCCAAATGCAAGGGCACCCACATTCATAAAAGAAACTTTACTAAAGCTCAAAGCTCAAAGCTCATTGCACTTCACACAATAATAGTAGGCGACTTCAACACCACATTATCATCAATGGACAAATCTTGGAAACACAAACTAAGCAGAGACACAGTGAAACTAACAGATGTTATGAACCAAATGTATTTAACAGACATCTATAGAACATTTCATCCTAAATCAAAAGGATATACCTTCTTCTCAGCACCTCATGGTACCTTCTCCAAAATTGACCATATAATCGGTCACAAAACAAACCTCCACAGATATAAGAAGATTGAAATAATCCCATGCCTCCTATCAGATCACTACGGATTAAGGCTGGTCTTCCATGGCAACAATAACAACAGAAAGCCCACATACACATGGAAGCTGAACAATGTTCTACTCAACGATAACTTGGTCAAGGAAGAAATAAAGAAAGAAATTAAAGACTTCCTAGAATTGAATGAAAATGAAAGTACAACATACCCAAACTTATGGGACATAATGAAAGCGTG
>CM052713.1:2261358-2276914 GCA_028551405.1 Uromys caudimaculatus
AGAGGAATGGATACAGAAAATGTGGTACATTTACACAATGGAGTACTACTCAGCTATTAAAAACAATGACTTCATGAAATTTGCAGGCAAAAGAATGGAACTTGAAAATATCATCCTGAGTGAGGTAACTCAGTCACAAAAGAACGATCATGGTATGTACTCACTTATAAGTGGCTATTAGCCCAAACGTTCAGAATAACCAAGTTTCACTTCACAGTAACCGTTGGACTTAGTGTGAGGTCCCAGATGGAGGAGTTGGAGAAGGGACTGAAGGAGCTGAGGGAGTTTGCAGCCCCATGGAGGGAGCAATAGTGTCACCTGGCCTGACCCCTTGGTGCTCCTGGAGGCTGGACCACCAACCAAAGAATACACATGGAGGGACCCATGGTTCGGATCACATATGTGGCAGAAGAGGCCCTTGTTGGCCATCGGGGGAGGAGAAGCCCTTGGGCCTGAGGGTGTTAGAGGCCCCAGTATAGGGGAATGCCAAGGTCGGAAGACTGGAGTGGGTGGGTGAGTGGGTGGGGGAATATCCTCATAGAGGCAGGGGGAGGTGGGAGGGGATAGGGGTTTTCCAAAGTGGAGACCTGGAAAGGGGGAAACATTTGAAATGTAAATAAAGTATCAAAAAATTAAAATTTAAATTAAAAAAAAAGGAAAAAAATGAGTTTGACTACGTCATACACTTGGAGACTACCCGTCAGCTTTGCTACTTCCCGTGGTATTTCCCTTCGTTTTCACATTTCCCATCCTAGTAAGATTCTTCCCTTGATATCATGCAACTCAGAAATAAAACATGCCTGGGGGGACTCAAGTGACAGGACATTTCCTCATGGCCTCACACTGTTAAGGACAGGCCGCCATTTCTACTACTCCCATTAATATGAGTTTAAGAAAAAGGGATCCGGTATGTTGACTGTGGAGATGGGGAGGTTTGTAGTGGGCAGAGTCACTGGAGAATTTGAGGGTCTGAGTGAAAAGGACATTGAAGAAGCCTGTGTGTTTGCTCTCTAACTAGTGAATAACCATGTCTCTCACTGAGGTCAGCACAAAGCTCTGAGTTCTTTCAAGCTTGATGTTATTGCTGCTCTCATGGTAGTCAAAATGTCCTCCTTAAAGTCTGAATGACAGAGGGCTCACACCATCTCCTGTTTCTGAATCTGTGGTTTATATAGAGGGTGGTTTGTTCAGGTTATGGAACTCCAGGGTGGTGGAAGCAAAAGGAGAAATTGTGTCATTCAAGATAATAGACCTGCAAAAGCCATAGAAGTGGCTGGCTGCTTCAGACCCATTTTCTCAATTCTCCAGCTCTGCTCTCCAGTTCATTGAGAGCCAGAGACTAAGGAAAATCTATGTACTATATGTTGTTTCTCAGGGATTTGGTCATGGTCATGAGAAAAGTAAATCAGTGCTGGTAGATACAAAGAAAAAATTCTTTTGCTTGTGACTAGCATGATAGGTGACTTTCTTGCAATAACCTCACTGGAGGCCATTTGTGAGGACTTGCAGACCCTGCCCATTAAAGGTATTGGCTGGGTCTGAGTGTTGTTCTCTCACTTCAGAGAAGCTGTTGCTTTGTTGACTGCAGACTCAGACACTGGGTCAGGTAGACTTTGATGTTATTAATCACTTGGAAACAGACAGTGGATGTGATGTCATCTCAAGACGCTGAGTTTATTTGCTTATCTGATTTGACCGCAAGCATTTGAGTTTGTTTCTTGGTGTTTTTCATTTTGATCGATGATATCTCTTAGGTGGTTTTTGGATTAATTTGTGCTTTTACTTTTGTTTCTTGTTTTCTAGCATCTGTAATTCTATTTATAAATGAGTATGGTACTTTGACATTTTGGGATTTTAAATGCTTTGGTAGTATGAAATTTGTGTTGAAAATAAGGAATTTCACTACATTGTTCATTTTGAACACATTGCCACTATTATTATATTCTCCAAGCGTTGGTGAGCATGAAAGTTCACCTATCCTATTAACTATCTTCTGGACTTGCCATGTCCTATCCCCCAAAACCAAAAAAAAGTCATGTCCACTAAAGACAGCCCAGAGTAGTGTCAAACGAGGGGTATCATCATTTATTAGTCCATCAATAGTTTTTTAAGATAATGGACTTGAGTTATCAGTGCAGAGGTAACGATGTGTGAAGTAGTGAGTTTTAGAGAACTCATGGTCATAGTGAAGAAGCCATTAAAGCAGCCTGTAGGTTCACTCTCAAACTAGTCCAGGACCATGTCCCTAACCCAGGTCATCATAGACTTCCAGAATCTGTTCTCTTATTATTGATCTGTCCCATCTTACTATGGGACTTCCAGTTATTAAAGTCAAAATTTCCTCCTCAAGGTTTGATGGGAAAGGCCTCACACCGTCTCCTGAATGTGAATGCTTGGTCTCTAGCAGGTGGTGCTGATTAGTTGCGAAGATCATGAACCCCAGTACTTTAGAAAGCAGGGGAAGTTGGCTGACTGGATGTATCAAGGCCCGCCCAAGCCATGTACCCTGCTGCCTCTGACCCATCTTGCCAACTCACAGCTCCTCCAACTGCCATGCCTTCCCCTCCTTTGAGAGCCTGGGAGAAGGGATTCCTTTGTCCCTCAGGTTGAAAGTTGTTGAGGATTTGTTCACTGTCATAGTAAAAAATAATGCAGTTCCAAGGGTTGTATAGAGAAACGTCTTTAGGTTATTCTCTTCTGTTACTGACCCATTCCTTGCAGTGACATCATGAAGAGCTGAGAGGAAGGATGGACATTTGTTCATAGAAGGCACTGCAGTGTGCTGGGGTTTGTCCTGATGATGCAGAGAAACTCTTATTGGATGGAGAGCAGTTGGACTCCACCACGGGTCCTGATACACCTGGCATTCCTAGGCTCTTAGTCCTTGATATTGAGAGATTTACTCTTGTTTACTGTGGGTTTCATGATCTGTGTTCCTTTTGATTCATGCACTCACTGTTCTTGTTTCAGTCACTAATTTCTGCTCTGTGTTCATTTTTTCAAAATGGTCTTTCTTTCAATAATTTTGCTTTACCATATTATCCTCTTCTTTCATGTTACTATATTTTATTTTATTTTGTATTTAAACTCTTAATTGTGCAGAGTAAAGAATTTCCCTCTGGCACTCTTATACATGTCCATAGTGAACTGGGAAATTTTTCATCTGCTCTGTTACTTTGAGGCAACCCCTGGCATGTGCCTACAATTTTCCCCTTTTGATTAAGATTCCACCTCACAACCATGGCTCTAGTTAGACTCAGTATATCTCTGAAAATGGCATGTTATAGACAACCAACTCCATGTACCTGTGTATTTCAATAAATAGCAGCATTTTATTCTTGGTAGCTGACCATGGGCTCTTCCCGTGACCTTCTTACCTGCTTGTTGTTGTGTGATCTACTAAAGAATCTATTTTCAGATGTAATGTAGATTTCTATCAAGGATATTAAAATCCATTGTGCATGTATCTGCACATACATGTGTGTGTATATGTGTTATGTTTTTGTCATTAAGTTAATACTAGCTTTGTAGACTAATTGTGGAATGATCTTTGCTTGTCTCTCTGGTGAAACATCTTGAGAATTGTTGATCTCCAATGTACTTTATGGCTAGTAGGTAAGATCCACTGTGCAAGCTCTTAGTCCTGGGCTGTTCTTTCAATCTTGTACTCATATCGATCTCCATATATTACTCATTGTACATACTCATAAGATCAGAAATGTATCATTACACCCAGGAAGTAGCAACAGGAAGGCAAAGGTGGTCCATATTTGGTCATCTCTTATATCAATGTTGATGTCTGTGTTGTGGAATGAGCAATCTCTTTCTTTGAGGCTATTCAACCCTCTGCAGTTCAAGGTTGCCTAGAGTTCCCAAGGATCCTACTTGTCTCTGGCATATCTCACATTTCAACAATTTCTCTTCTCTGGATAATTTAGTAAAGGGTTTGTCAAATTTGTTCATCATTTCAATAGACCAGTTCTTTGTTTGTCTGCCCTTTGTTTCAACCTCTAAGAGTGAAGTTGTGTCCAGGTCTGATCTTTCTTAGCTTTCTCATAACTGCTTTGTGGTTGGGTTGGTTTTTAAATTTGTTTCTTTGTTTTGTTTTCTCTCTGACCACATGATACATCATTACAATATTAGAGATAGCTTTGGTTTTCATTATACAAAAATTGATGTTTGTATATATTTGTATAGGACTCCTGTACCTGCTCTTGTTTTTTCTTTTCTTTTAGGATATTGTGGTGATCCCATCCTCCTCCTTTTGAGGTGAAGGACATGGCAGACAAATTTTCATGGGCACATCTCAGTGATGCAAATTTACCATCAGCATCCAGTGAAACATGCACCGAACTTAGTGATGCAAATTTGCCATCAGCATTCAGTGAAACATGCACAGATCTGAGTGATACAAATTTACCATCAGCATTCAGTGAAACAGGGTGGTCCATCTCCAGCCTGGTGAATACCATGTGTTCCCTGAGCCACATGGCAGAGGAAAACTTGGATAGGGCAAGAACAACTCACTTTAGAGACACCCTGGCGAAAAACGATGTACTATTCAAGAAGAAAAGCCATTACCATCCTGGACAAATAGTACATCTTCGAAAGAGCCACTCAATCAAGTCGCCTGTATGTCGTATCATCCTCCCTCCCTTTCCCTTAAAGAGGAGATGGAGTGAATTGGCTCTGCCCACATTCATGATGGCCTCAAAAAATGGCAACATTGTGCAGCAGGTAAATGACAGAAGTAGCAAGAGTTTCTGTAGGTCCAGGTCACCTGGTTTATACATAGCAGCTTACTTGTGAATTCTGCCCCACAGGATGATTGTCTGAATGTAGTGAATACAAATGTTACAGAGACAGAGGCTACTGGTTTGTTTGCTGAATCATCCAAGCAGGCTGAGATTGGGGAGACAGGAATTACCATCTCATTTAGTCTCACACCTCTGGATGTGTTGTCCTTCTTGGAGGACACTGCAGGCAAACGGAACCCTGGGTGTTCCATCCTTGAGTTATCGTCTACCAAGAACCATCTCCAGGAGGCACCTATGACCCCGAACAGGAACAGCAGAAGGCTGTGGAAGTGGGTGAGGAGGCAGATTAGTCACCCGTTTAGGAGATTGTTTCTCTGCTTCCCCACGCGAAGTAGAAGACATACAACATCCAGGTAAGGGATAACAAAAAATGGAGATTGGAGTCCCAAGGAAACTGAGTAGGCGTGGCTGCGACCATTTACATGTGTATTTGATCTTTCCTTTCCAAAGGCATTCTGCCATTGACAGGCTGCACCCATTTATAGGACACGAACCTTAAGATGTCTGTGAGCCTTGAAGGAGCTTTCCAACTAAATACTGCTTATGTATATCTGAGGAAGTTGAGTCAGAAGCAGACAGCAGAGGATGTGACCAAGGGCAGAGGATGGAGGGAGAGGAAGGAGGAGTGTTTGATGAAAAGGAGCACAGGTTAGGAAGGGAGGAATCCTGTGGAGACCTTGGTACCACACAGCAGCTCTATGCTAAACGCTTCGGTGTCAGTGCCACTAATAAAGTCCTTTGTTTGTGTCTTCTTTCAAGGATTGATTGTTGGGCCCAGGCCCGTGGTTCCTAAACCACAGGCCTGTGTTTGGCCTGGTGCAGCAGAAGTGCTTGCAGGAGGAGCCAGGCCATTAGAGGCAGTGTACACAACCTTTTGTTACCTGTCAGACACCTCCACCAACCAGGACTCCATCTCTGAAACCCTATCGCCTACAGAGTGTGAGTAATTAGCTCCGACTCTTTGATATCATTGTTCCCAGTGCCCTAGTGGATGGACAGAGAAGTCATACACATAACCATCCTGCTATGGGGAGACAGCCATCCTGACTCTGCAGTCCAGGAGAATTACATTTCCCACCTGACTCATGATCTTCCCCATGCTGTGGCCCCTGTGGCACCTGGCTCAAACAGGTGGGACATGCAGTGTTAGTGTCTCCCAGCCACTAAACATCCAAGACATACTATGGCATTGCAAATAGAAGTCATGGTGCAGTGTGGAGTACCACGGTGTTTAGGGAGTATCCTTTCTATGAGCTTCTTGGATTGGAAAAATTCTTTTAAGCAAGTAATGAAAGATTTTCATGGCCTTCTTTGTGAGGTCTTGGAAATGGTAGAAATGACAAGTCTCTGAAATCTGTTGCCTCATTATGTATTTCCTGTCATTGTGAAATATCATTTGGTACTATGATATTCAGACTAAGAATTCTGAAAGCAAAGAACCTGAGGCATATGTCTGCCCATCTCCCCTCAAGGCAATGGCTGCATACCCTAAGGCAATGTGAGTGAAATGTGTTTCTGAGATGCAAAATAACAGAATTCTTTGAGGACACCAAACAAGAGGACAAACTAGTTCCTTTCAACAACTCTAAAATACCAGGCCTCCTCTGCCTAGGCTCATCAAAGGACATGGTCACTTGTGTTGCCCTTTGAGTCAGCAAATCCACACTTCGGATCTTAACACAAGTCACAATATGTCCTTTTAATCTAAACTTCCCAGTTCCATAGGATTCTCATCATCACAGAAAATTGTTAATAACCAGTGGTTTCTCCACCATTGTAATTTTCCACAAAAATTCCACAAATCAGAAAATTTGCTCCTTCTTCTCCTTCTCCTTCTTCTCCTTCTCCTTCTTCTCCTTCTTCCTTCTTCCTTCTTCCTTCCTCCTTCCTCCTTCCTCCTTCCTCCTTCCTCCTTCCTCCTTCCTCCTCCTCCTCCTCCTCCTCCTCCTCCTCCTCCTCCTCCTCCCTCCTCCTCCTTTGGTTTTTTGAGACAGGGTTTCTCTGTATAGCCCTGGCTGTCCTGGAACTCACTCTATAGACCAGGCTGGCCTTGAACTCAGAAATCCGCCTGCCTCTGCCTCTCAAGTGCTGGGATTAAAGGCATGTGCCACCACTGCCCGGCAGCTTATGCTTCTTGAACAGAGTTTCAACATTGGATTGACCTCCACAAACTTCCATATGCTCTCTGGACTATAATATGCTTATGAGAGTTATCATGAAATGAAAAACTATCAGAACTTCCCTTCTTGTGGCATGGTTGAGATCTCACTAGACCAAATACTTATTCTGAAAACATGAGGAGATGAGCTCAGATCTAGTAAACAAATAAAAGCCTTGCATGGCAATGTGACCTACAGTATCACATCTATGGTGATAGAAGAAGCCAGACCCTTTGGTAGCTCCATGCAGATGGTCTAGCCACAGTTCTCATCTCCAGCTTCAGGGCGAGTGTCTCAGAAAATGAGGTCAAGATAACACTTGAGACCTCTCACTACTCACACATGAGCCAACACATGCTAGTGCTCCAGACACACATATGAAGTCGTACAACTGTCCCTAGACAGATACACACAGCACAAGAGGTATGAAGAAGGGGAAACCGTTGATGAGCATTTCATCTTCCATAGTGATGCTCCTTATGTGTGAGATGTGTTTCTCAACCTCCTATCGTGATTTTCATCCAGCGGCATTCAGGTGAAAGGCTTATGCGTAACTGTGCTTAACTCGATTGTTGTCTCCTCAGGTGTGTCTTCCACAGAGCATGCATTGGCTGAAATATATGAAGAACAGCAGAATAAACCCTTTCCAGTTGCCTGGCTTGGGAGTACCATAGAACACCAGCTCTTAGCTTGTTGTAGGAGGCTTGCCCACAATGCCTCAGTGCTGTGAACTCTGTGTGTGCATTTATGCCCTGATATGAAAACTCAAGACATTTGAAGAAACTGGGGCAGTGAAACAATCTCCATAGTTTAGACAAGATTTCTCAGGCCTAACATGTAAATTCCTTTATGCTATTAAATGTTCACTTGATTTTAAAAATAGTTCTTGTATATTTTATTGGAATATGTACATATTACTTACAATATTGCTTAATAAAACATAGAACATTGGATGGAGAGATGGCTCAGTGGTTAAGAGCACTGATGGTTCTTCAAGAGATCCTGAATTCAATTCCAAGCAACCACATGGTGGCTCACAACCATCTGTAATGGGATCTGATGCCTTCTTCTGGTGTGTCTGAAGATAATGGCAGTGTACTCACATATAAAAATTAGTTAAATTAGTCTATTAAAAAAATCATAGAACTACAGTGTATTCAGCGACTATCATCCTTTTCATTTTCATGAAGCTTATGTCACCATTATTGAAGAAAAATAAAAAAAGGAAATATATTTCAGGATTACAAAGTATACCACTTAGAGACTTAGAGTAAGATGGACTTAATAATTAAACCAAACTAAGGTTCAATCATCCATCCATCATCCAGCCACTTCTGCTCTCCCTGCTCTGGCCAGTTGCACATCTACAGGTAGTGCTACAATACAGGGTAGGAAAACAACTTATTTCTGAAAACATGGACAGAGATTCCTATTGAGAGGGAACTGTGGAGTACGTTGGCTCTCCTTTATTCTATAAGTGTAAAGACCAAGAGTTGGCATTTCCAAAATATGTCAGTAGAATAATCAAAGGAATCATCCTAATTTCATTCTGCTTTTTCATGACTTTTACCCAACAATAGGTCATTACCTTCATTTAGACTGGATTGTACATGTTCTTTCTATTCAATAAACAGATAAAGAGCATAAATAAACAAAAACAAAACAAAATCTCACAGCATGTTGTGACTAGGGCCCCGTTCAGGTCAGAAGAGAAAGGAGCCTCTTTCCTTGTTTCTCAAACTTTCTCTTTTAGTCCTCAATCATTGACCTTGTCTTAAGCCTGCAGTCCTAATTAGGGTCATTACTGCTTGCTGTGATAAAAAAGCATGGACAAAAGCAAGTTGGTGTGGTAAGGGTTGGTTTTTTTTTTTTTTTTTTTTTTTTTTTTTTTTGGTTTTTGTATTTATTTACATATTCTGAGTCATAGTCTATTGAGGAAAGCCAAGGCAGGAACTCAGACTGGTTCTGAACCTGGAGTTAGATTCATATGCGAAGGGCTTGGAGGGATGTTGCTTACTGGCTTGGTCCTCATGGTTTGCTCAGCCTGCTTTCTAATAGAACCCTCAGCCACCAGGCCAGGGTAGCATCTCTGATAGTGGCCTGGGCCATAATCTATCAATCACTAATTTTAAAAGTGTAGTTTCCCTACAGACTGATCTTAAGAAGACATTTTGTCAATTGAGGTCCCTTTTCTCAAATGACTCGTCTGTGTCTAGTTGGCTCCATAAAGGAGCAAGGACAATGCTAGACACTTCACATAAACACAGACAATAGAAAAGATTATTGGTAAATGCAATGAAAAAAGTCCATAGTGGGATGCAGTATTAAAATTCACTTCCACTTTGGCTGTAGGAATTACTATAGTAATATAAATAAAAATGTATCACATATACTGAGGGTCCTTATGAAACATGGGTCTTTACACTAAATGGCTATTTCATGCTAGGAGTGAAGGTACCATTTATTTCCATGGTTTCCCAGCAGACCCAGGCCCACAAGGAACTTCCTTGAGGAACACATCCCAACATCATATGCCCAGAGTCTTGAACCCATAAACCTCTCCTTCACAAGGGTGCCAGAAGTCTGTGAACCAGGTTTGACTCTATAGAGTTATCTCCTGGCTTTGCTGAATCATCAGTTGCATGTTGGTGTCATGTTTTATTTCCAAACTCACTTTGATCTTTTCCTTTCTCCTACTTTCTTTGATTTTAATTCTTGATCATATTTGTTTGTTTATTTATTTATTTATTTATTTATTTATTTATTTACTTTATATCCCAATCAGAGCTTCTCCTCCCTATTTCCTCCCAATACTTCCCTCTCACCTTCCCTTCTTCCCATCCTCCAGTGCTCCCTTTGTCTTCAGAATAGGGGAGGCCTCCCATGGATATAAACCTGCCTTGCGATATCAAGTTGCAGTTAAGACTAGGTGCAACTCTTCCTATTGTAGCTACGTAAGGTAGCCTAGTAGGGGCAAAGGTTTCCAAAGGCAGCCAATAGAGTCAGAGTCAGCCCCTGCTCCTCCTGTTAGGAATCCCACATGAATACTGAGATGTATAATTGTTACATATTGCAGAGGGCCTAGGTAAGTCCCATGAATATTCCCTGTGTCAGCCTCTGTGGGCCCCTATGGACTCAGCTAATTTTATTCTGTAGGTTTTCTTCTGGTGCCCCTGACCTCTCTGGTACCTACAGTCCAGCCTCTTTACCTTTGACAGGATTCACGAAGCTCTGTCTAATGTTTGACTGGGGTCTCTGCAGCTGTTATCAGTTGCGGAGTCAGTCTTCTCAGATAACTGTTTCACTAGGCACCTGTCTTCAAATATCATTGTGTCAGGGCTGGACTCTCTCTTGTTGCATGAGTCTCAGGATGGGCCAGTCTTTGGTTAGCCAATTTCTGCTCCATCTTTACCCTGCAACTCTTGTAGCCAAGACAAATGGTAGTTCAAAGGTTTTATGGCTATGTTGGTGTCTCACTCCTTCCATTGGAAGTCTTTTGTGATTACTGGAGTTGGCCATTTTAAGTTCCATATCACCCATTGCTAGGACTCTTGCTAGTCACCCTCATTGATTCCTGAGAGTTTCGATTGTCCTATGTTTCTAGCTTGTCCTCGAGATGCCCCTAAACCATTCCAGTTCTCTTTCCCAGTATCTCTCCCTCCTCACCCCACTACATTACTCCTGTTCCCATCCCCATCCCCTCCCCAAACCAGCTCCCTCCCTCCTTCCACACTGATGTCTATTCTATTTCCCTTACTCAGTGTGATTCAAGTGACCCCCTTGGGCCTTCCTTTTCACTTAGCTTTTTGGGTCTGTGAAGTGTTGCAGGGTTATCTTGTCCTTTATGGCTGTTTGTCTTTCTGGGTCTGGTTACCTCACTCAGGATCATCTTTTCTAGTTCCATCCATTTGCCTCCAAATTTCATGATATTCTTGTCTTCAGAAGCTAAGTAGTATTTAATTGTGTAGATGTACCACATTTTCTTTATCCATTGTTCAGTTGAAGAACATCTAAGTTATTTCCAGTTTCTGAGTATGAAGAATAAATCTGCTATAAACATAGTTGAGCAAGTGCTCTTGTGGTATAGTGAGGCGTCTTTTTAAAAGGCACATGCCCATGAGTGGTATAGCTGGGTCTTGAGGTAGAACTATTTCCACATTTCTGAGAAACTGCTAGATTGATTTCCAAAGTGGTTGTACAAGTTTATACTCCCACCAGCAGTGCAGAAGTGTTCCCCTTGCTCCACATCCTTGACAGCATGTTCTGTCCCATCACCTGAGTTTTTGATCTTAGCCATTCTGATGAGTATAAGATGGAACCTCAGAGTTATTTTGTATTTGCATTTCCCTGATGACTATGGATGTTGAACATTTTTTCATCTTTCTATTTCATTCATTTTATTTGCATCTATTATTTATATTTTAATGTTGTAATATTATATTTGACAGTAGATTGGTAATATTTCCCTTCTTTTGGATATTTACTTTATTTACATTTCAAATGTTTTTCCCTTTCCAGGTCTCCCCTTTGAAACCCCCCCTACCCCATTCCTCCTCCCCTTGACTCTATGAGGGTACTCCCCAACCCACCTGCCCACTCCTGTCTTCCTTCCCTAGCATTCCCCTACACTAGGGCATCTATATGTTGAACATTTTTATGTGTGTCTCAACCATAGAGATTCCTCTGTTGAGAATTCTCTGTTTACCTCTGTACACATTTCTTAATTGGGTTATTTGATTGATGTCTAATTTCTTGAGTTGTTTATATATTTTGGATATCAGCCACCTGTCAGATGTAGGGCTGGTAAAGATCTTTTCCTATTCTATAGGCTGCCATTTTGTCATTTGGACAGTGTCTTTTGCTTCAAGAAACTTTTCAGTTTCATGAGGTCCTATTTATTGATTGTTGATCTGTGCCTGAGTTGTTGGTGTTGTGTTCGGGAAGTTGTCTCCTGTGCCGATGCATTTAAGTCTATTCCCCACATTCTCTTCTATTGGATTTAGTGTAACCTGTTTATGTTGAGCTTGTTGATCCACTTGGACTTGAGTTTTGTGCAGGGTGATATGTATGGATCTATTCGCTTTCCTCTACATGCAGACATCCAGTTAGACCAGCATCATTTGTTGAAGATGCTTTCTTAGCCCCCCTGCCCCCATTGTTTGGTTTTGGCTTCTTTGTAAAAAAAAAAAATCAAGTGTTAGAGGTATGAGAGCTTACTTCTTGGTCTCTGATCCAAGTCCATTGATGAGCCTGTCTGTTTTTATGCTAGCACCATATGGTTTTTATTACTATTGCTCTGAAATACAGCTTGGGGTCAGGGATGGTGATCCCTCCAGAAGGTCTTTCATTTACAGGATTGTTTTAGGTATCCTGAGTCTTTGTTTTTCCATATGAAGTTAAGAATTGTTCTTTCAAGGTCTATAAAGAATTATGTTGAAATTTTGATGGGAACTGCATTGAATTTTATCATTGCATTCATGATCCTACTGATCCATGAACATGGGAGATCTCTCCATCTTCTGATATCTTCAGTTTCTTCAAAGACTTGAAGTTCTTGTCATAAAGGTCTTTTGCTTGCTTGGTTAGAGTTATATCAAGATATTTTATATTATTTGTGACTATTGTGAAAGGTGTGGTTTTCCTAATTTCTTTCTCAGCCTGTTCATCATTTGTATAAAGGAGGGCTACTGATTTTTTTTAGTTAATTTTGTATCCAGCCACATTGTTGAAGGTATTTATTTCTGTAGGAGTTCCCTGGTAGAATTTTTCAGGTCACTTATGTATGCCATTTCATCTGCAAATAGTGATACTTTGAGTTCTTCCTTTCCAATTTATATTCCCTTGATTTCCTTTAGTTGTCTTATTACTCTGGCTAAAAGTTTAAGTACTATATTGAATAGATATGGAGAGAGTAGACAGCCTTGTCTTGTCCCTGATTTTAGTTGAATTGCTTTAAGTTTCTCTCTATTTAATTAGATTTGTCTATTGGCTTGCTATATATGGCCTTTATTGTGCTTAGACATGTGCCTTGTATCCCTGATCTCTCCAAGACTGTTCGCATGAAGGAATGTTGAATTTTTTCAAAGACTTTTTCAGAATCCAATGAGGTGATCATATGGCTTTTTTCCTTTCAGTTTGTTTTTATGTTGGATTGCATTGATAGATACTTCCTATGTTGGACCGTGCCTAAATCCCTGAAGGAAGGCTACTTACTTGTTCGTGGGGGATGATGATTTTGATGTGTTCCTTGATTCAGTTTGTGAGCATTTTAATGAGAATTCTTGAATCAATATTCATAAGGGAAATTGGTCTAAAATTCTCTTTCTTTGTTGAGTCTTTGTGATACCACACAAAGTATCATGGTGACTGTGGTTTCATAGAATGAGTTTAGCAACATTCTTTCTGTTTCTATTTTGTGAAATTGTTTGAGGAGTATTGGTATTAGTTCTTCTTTAAAAGTTTTGTAGAATTCTGCTTTAAAACCATCTGGCCCTGGTCTTATGTTAGTTGTGAGACTCTTAATGAGGGTCTCTATTTTCTTTACGGTTACAGGTCTATTAAAATTGTTTACCTAATCTTGATTTGGCTTTGGTAAGTAATATCTATAAAGAAAACCATTCATTTCATTTAGATTTTCAATTTTTTGGAGTACAGGACTTTTCAAGTAAAACATGATTCTTTAGATTTCCTAGGTGTCATTTGTTATGCATGGTTTTGTCTTCTTTGTCAAAAATCAAGTATCCATAGGTATGTGGGTTTATTACTGGATTTTCAATTTTATTCCATTTATCAAGCTGTCTTTTTCTATACCAATTCCATACAGTTTTTTTTTTTATTACTAATGCTCTGTAGCTTCTCCTTATTTTATAGATGTTAAGACCAAGAGTCTGTGTTTCCAAAATATATCAGGGGTATGGTCCCAATTTCATCCTGCTTTTTCATGATTTTGACACAAGAATAGGTCATTGCTTTCACTTATACTGGAATGCACATATTCTCTCCATTCAATAGAGAGATAAAGAGCTTAAAACAAAACAAAACCAAAATCTCACAGTATGTTGTCACTAGGGACCCATCCAGGTCAAAAGTGTGCCTTCCTCATCTGTTAAACCTTCTTTTCACCCATCAATTGTTGTACTTGTCATAAGCCTACTGTTTGAGTTAGAGTGATTGCTGTCACAACAGACCATGAACAAAGGAACTTGGGGAGAAAGTGTTTATTTGGCTTACATATTCTGAGTCACAGGGTAGCCAAAGCAGGGAATCAGACTGGCTCTGTTTCAAAATTTGATGCCAAGGCCACAGAGGAATGATGATTACTGGCTTGCTTCTTATGGCTTGCTCAGCATGCATCCTTATAGAACCCTAAACCCCAGGCCAGGATATCACACCTCCACAATGGACTGGGCCATATTCCACCAACTACTAATTAAGAAAATGACCTATAGATTTCTCTACATGCTGGTCTTAAAGAGGCATTTTCTCAATTGAGGTTCCCTTTTATCAAACCACTCTAATCTGTATCAAGTTGACATAAAAGGAGACAACTCTAAGGGACAAATGAGTAAGAACAATAGGAAAGATTACTGGTAATCTCTGCACCCCCACCACAAATGACCATCCAAAAATTACTTGAGATCAGAGACTCTCCAAACTTGCCCAAAGTGAAATAACACCTGGGGTCTCCAGGTTTAAAACACACTTGCTATCTGCCCCTAGACTGGTGTCCCTTCCAGGCCAATGAATTAAAAGAGTTTAGACAATCAGTATAAGAAGATAGTATTCATGCCCCTTGGAACAAATACATTCTCCTGAGCTTTATACCACTTTTTTTTAAAAATTTTTTTGATACTTTATTTACATTTCCAATGTTTCCCCCTTTCTAGGTCTCCACTTTAGAGACCACATATCCCCTCCCCCTCCCCCACCTCTATGAGGGAATTCCACCTCCCACCCACCCGCCTGTCCACTCCCATATTCCCACATTAACATTCCCCTTTACTGGGGCCTTTCCTCCCCCGATGGCCAACAAGGCCCTCCTCTGCCACATATGTGGTCCGAACCATGGGTACCTCCATGTGTATTCTTTGGCTGATGGTCAGCCTCCAGGAGGACCTGGGGAGAGTCAGGCCAGTTGACACTGTTGCTCCCTCCATAGGGCTGCAGACTCCCTCAGCTCCTTTAGTCCCTTCTCCAACTCCTCCATCTGGGACCTCACTCTCAGTCCAGCTGTTACTGTAAAGTGAAACTTGGGTATTTCAAATGTTTCGGCTACTATCCACTTATCAGTGAGTACATACCATGTTCATTCTTTTATGACTGAGTTACCTCGCTCAGGATGATATTTTCAAGTTCCATTCATTTGCCTGCAAATTTCATTAAGTCATTGTTTTTTAATAGCTGAGTAGTACTCCATTGTGGAAATGTACCACATTTTCTGTATCCATTCCTCTGATGAGGGACATCTGGGTTGTTTCCAGCTTCTGGCTATTATAAATATGGCTGCTATGAACATAATGGAGCATGTATCTTTATTACATGCTGGAGGATCTTCTGAGTATATGCCCAGGAGTGGTATAG
>CM052713.1:2277414-2299763 GCA_028551405.1 Uromys caudimaculatus
GACTTTATTATGCCAATCTTTAAAATTCTGTCCTTATGATTACCTGCTTGTAGGAAGCAGGCAGCTTTTACTGTCTGGCATTTTGCCTCTGGGCAATCATCTTGTCTTTGTTCACAGCAGGGGACCACAGAGTCTTGCTTGAGCCCCCATGACTCCTCCTCCTGCTGAGCAACAACCGGTTCCCACCTTTTTTTTTTTCCCTAACTTTTTCCATGTTTAACTGGATGAATCTGTCTGATGTCCAAAAACAAACAAACAAATAAACAAACAAAAAAACCCATCGTCAGTCAGTTTCAGTCTTAAGAGCACAGAACACAAAACAGAACAGAAGACAACAGTTCGCCCCAGCTCGCCCCTGCCAGGGGCGGCCAGCGCATACAACCAACATCCAATACACAGCTTGTCCCTGCCATGAATGCAGAACAGATTTGTCCCTTCTATGGACATAGGACACTTTCCCAACCAACTCCAGCTGGCTGGGTTACAGACAGCTCAGATCCTGCCACCCCTACCACAGGTGGCGGGTGTAACCAAAGAGTTTGTCCTTTCCACAGACTCAGAAACTAGGTGGCCCTGCCACATCAGGCAAACTGAGGGTCCAAGGTGTCCCTCGGTCCCTCTGTGGCCACGGTGTTCAGGTACATCTACCCGCCGTGAACACCACCAGAGAGGCGGCACGAAAAGTGCCCAGACAGATGGCACCGAGATGCCCAGACAGGTGGTCCAGAGGCCTACAGGTGGCACTGAAGTGTCCAGACAGGTGGCCCAGAGGCCTACAGGTGGCACCAAAGTGCCCAGAGGCTTGCAAACAAAACCATAAGCAAAAAGAGGAGGAGGACAAGAAAACAGACAAAGAGGGAGACAAACAATACCTGCTCGAGCGTAACGTCAAACTTAGGGGAGTAGATATCATCTGTCCCATCGTCAAAGTCACAAACAAGACAAAATAGATACTGAAAATACACAGACAAAGACTGACAAGGGCCTGTTTCCACCGAGACAAGCAAAACCAATTCAGAGAACCAGACGGTCGAGAGGACTGTGTCCTCTCTGGCACCCCGACGGGAATCTCCCAGGCATCCCTGGGGTCCCTCCAGAACCTCCTGGGACGTCTCCCAGGGCGACAGTCGGTGATCCACTAGCCCGTCGGCTGATCACACCCCTAGCTTCTACCCGAGACTGGGAGATTGTCATCCCCTCACGGAGGCGCGAGCAACTGCAAACCAGACTGCGCGCAAACCGAAAATACAGATTCAGACTAGACTCTAGCCGGCATAGACAACAAAAATACAGACAGACAGACAGAATCTCACCTCCAGGTTGGTTTTCAGAGTTCAGGGTGGTCGTAAATCCTGGGACGAGCCCCCAAATGAAAGACCCCGGAGTTGGGGAGACCCTCACTCAAGTCTCGGGGCGGTGCGACCCCCCAAGAACTCACAAAAGACAGTTCTTGCTGCAAATGCACGAGGTTTATTCAGTGCACTGGGGCCTAGCTCGTGTCTCATGCAGGGGCAGAGGAGTTCGACTACTGTACCACTTGTGTTTGAGCTCCAACGTTGAGGCATCACCTGACCAAGCCAGTTCAGTCAGTCAGCAGGATCTCAAGGGAGGGAGTGAGGATTGAAAAGAAAAAGACAATTAGACAACATGACTCCAGCCAGTGCTGAGACTGAAACAGCCTTTATTTTTTCCCCCCAGTCTGTTCTTATATCAATCTTGGCACATCCAAAAAAATATGGTCAGTTCTTAGATCAAAGACAAAGTAATCAAGCAAAGCAGTAAAAAAAAGCCCCATGATCACTGTTTCTAGGGACTTATTAGGATGACCAAGACAAAAAAAATGCCACACATTCCTAGGCTGAATTTACTTTGAGCTTTGTGTTAGCCCTAATGTGAATATTCTTATCTGAGCCTACTTCCTTGTCTGAACCCAGTGACAAATGCTTGCCAAAATTCTAGAAACGGCACCACCGTACTACATCTTGGGACTAGCCTCCATCTTAAAGAAAACAAAAAAGCCTGAGAACTTGACCTACAGAAGAACCCAAGCTGCTCCCATGTACCAGGAAGGACCCCATGGCTTGTCCTTGGCCAGAGTTACTTCCTAGCTACTTCCTAGCAACAGTTAATTAAAGATTAGTCTGATTGTTTCACATGTACTTTCAGAGTGCTTGTGATTGAAACAATCTTGCTTCAGAGCACCCACCTGTTGGCTTACAGTCATTCTATTAGATGCTTGCCAGACCCCCTCCCTCACCCCCTCCTTTGCTCCTATTTTCCTATAAAAACTTGTCCTGCTGAGGGTTCAAGGTTGCTCTGCCTTCCCTTTTTGTCCTACCATGTCAGGGTTGGGTTGAAGGAGAGCCCAAACTCGAGCTTGTATTAAAGAGACCCTAATGCTATTACATCAGAGATGGCTCCTTGGTGGTCTTTTGGGGTTCAGAAATGTTTCCTGGCACAACAATCCCTCTAAGGATTTCTATGCAGATAGATGTTGTTTGGGGAAGGGGAAGGCATTTTCTCCAGTGGCAAGATGCATACACTCCTGTGTCTTAGTCAGGGTTTCTATTCCTGCACAAAACATCATGACCAAGAAGCAAGTTGGGGAGGAACAGGCCTATTCAGCTTACTTCCACATTGCTGTTCATCACCAAAGGAAGTCAGGACTGGAACCCAAGCAGGTCAGGAGGCAGGAGCTGATAGAGGCCATGGAGGGATGTTTCTTACTGGTTTTCTTCTCCTGGCTTGCTCAGCTTACTTTCTTATAGAACCCAAGACTACCAGCCCACAGATGGCACCACCCACAAGGGGCCATCCCCCCTTAATCACTAATTGAGAAAATGCCTTACACCTGGATCTCATGGAGGCATTTTCTCAGCTGAAGCTCCTTTCTCTGTGAAAACTCCAGTTTGTGTCAAGTTGACACACAAAACTAGCCAGTATACTCCTGTAAACCCAATTTATACTCACTGGCTAACAAAGGCATAGAAGTAGAAGGGGGTCTAATTAGAAAGAAAAGGATGATGTCCAGGAGATGGAGAGGGCCAGAAGAAGGTAACATATGATGAAATGATGTTGCGTATAGTGAATATACAGGAAAAAACTGGTACAAAAAATGGTTAAGTAAGTGAGGAAGAGGAAAATAACCTAAGTAAAAAAATTGACAAGTGACAGGAATCAACACTCACCTTTCAATAATAACTATGAATATAAATGATCTCAGTTTCCCAACCAAAACATAGACTAGTAGATTGAAACACTTTCCACCCCCCAAAATAATGTGTTCAAGGAATATATCTCATCATGAAACAAGGAAATTACCTGTATTAGTCCTGGTTCTCTAATAGAATAATGTGTGGGATGGGTGTGTGCGTGCTCACGTGCGTGTGATTTATTAGAGTGGCTTTGTGACAGGCTTTGGTTAGACTATTCCAACAAAGGCTGTCTCCAGATGGAAAGTTCAAGAATCCAGTAGTATTCATTGAGTCCATAAAGCTGGATGCCTTAGCTGGTCTTAAGTATGTCTTAGAATTCTGAAGTAGGCTCTCGTGGCAATGAAGGAATTGACTTGCTAGTAAGAGTGAGGGTAAGCAGGTTTTCATGGACTTCCTTCCTGCATGCCCTCCTTATGGACAGCTAACAGAAAGTGTGGCCTCCATTGAGGATGGGGTTTCCCACTTCATATGATTCAGTCAAGAAATGTCCTTCACAGGTGGACCTGACTACGTAGGTTTTAGTTCACTCCAGATGTAGTCGAGTTGACAACCAACAATATTCATCACACTACTGGAGGGAAAATGGGTGGGGGAAAGAATTCCAAGCAAAGGACCCGGGGAGCAGGCAGATGTGGGTCTTCTAAAATCTGACAAAACATTTTTTTTTATAAAAAGCAAGTTAAAAAGGACAAGGACACTTTGTAGTGGTTAAGAGAACAGTCTGTGAAAAGAACATTGTGATTTGATATATGTTAATTGAGCACAGGTACATCCAGTTTTATGAAACAAATACACAGATTAATTCCAATACAGAAGTAGTGGGTTGCCCATACTACACACTCACCAATGAACAGGAAATCTTGACAAACATAAATATCAGATATAATCATTTATCAAATGGGATTAACATATGTACAAAACATTCCACTAAAGTGAGGCAGATTATACCATCCTTTCAGTAGATTATTCTAAAGTAGATTATATATTAGGGTACAGAATAAATCTTAACAGACATAAGAAAATTGGAAAAAGGAAATATTTTTTAATCCTGTTTTAACTACTGTTCTGTTGCTGTGAAAAGACACCACAACTAAGGCAACTCATAAATGAAAGCATTTAATTGAGGGCTTGCTTATAATTTCAGAGGCTTACTCCATTGTCATCATGGCAGGGACCACGGTGGCACACAGGCAGACATGGTGCTGGAGAAGTAAGTACTGAGGGTTCTACATGTTGATGCCAAGGCTACAGGGAGAGCAACTGGGCCTGGCATGGGCTTTGGAAACCCAAAGCCTGAGACCTCTCCTGCCAGGGAATCAGGTAGGCTAACTGCAGGCCTTCACCTCTCCTTCTGCTCCTCCTTATAAATCCCCCAGTCAGTCTCATCCCCAGCTCTGCAACAGAACCCTGATGCAACTTGCATTTCTCCCTGCTCCCATCTCCAGTGGATCCCACATATCTTGCCTGCCTAACCTCTCTCTCCACTCTTAAGGCCTAGATGAAATGGTAAGGACTAGATAAAATGTTAAGACCTAGATAACTGTTACCTGGCTAGCCTGCTATTTTGTGCTGTTACTAACATTATAAGGACACTTTCTCATATGTTGTTTCTTCAGCTACTAGGAAATTTTCTAATGCCCAAGTTGATTACATATTCTTTTATGTTCTATGCCCTTGGAAAACAATCACAGTAGAAGTCAATGGAACTGCTTTGTATAGTTACCCACAAAAAACATGGACCTGAACCAACTACCCAGCAGCACTTCTTGCATCTGTGTATAAGCTTTTATGGTATTTGCCCTGGGGATGGACCTGCATCAATTTTGAATAAGACTTCTGAGCTGAAGGAGTTTGCAACCCCATAGGAAGAACAACAATATCAACCAACCAGAACATCCAGAGCTCCCAGGGACTAAACCACCAACCAAAGAGTACACATGGAGGGACCCATGGCTCCAGCCACATATGTAGCTGAGGATGGCCTTGCTGGCATCAATGGGAGGAGAGGCCCTTGATACTGTGAAGGCTCGATGCCTCAGTGTAGAGGAATGCCAGGGCAGGGAGGCAGGAGTGGGTGGGTGGGTGGGGGAGCACCCTCCTAGAAGCAGGGGGAGGGCAGATGGGATATGAGGTTGGGGGGGACTGGGAAAGGGGATATCATTTGAAATGTAAATAAAGAAAATATCCAATAAAAAGATTAAAAAAAAAAAAAAAAGAATAAGACTTCCATTTTGAGTAGGGGTCAAGTAAAGTTTAAGTTCCCAAGACCTCACTGGGAACTGACATCTTACTTGGCAGAAAGATATTTATGTCAGTAACTTACATCCTAGCTGGCAAGTTAAGACATGAATGTAAGTCAAGGCAAGTCCCCTGTCATAGTTGAATACCCCAAACAATGGGAACATGATACATATACAACAAAGACATGTTTCTAAGGAAATCCCCCTATCACTAAATCCTGATTGGTGAAATAACTTGGCACAGTTGTCTGTAGATCTCAGGCTTAAAAATTCCTGTAGGATCTTAATTCAATATCACAGTTCAGCTCCCAAGTCTGGATTGTGGCCCCGATTGATCAGTTCTGGGGCCTATGCTCAATGAACTATCCATGTTGGACTGAGATCAGTGTGTAGTTTATGAGGTGACTTCTGGACCCCAACATTCACAGTCTTTGTTTTATCCCAGCCCCAAACTGCAGCATGTAACCCCTGCTGACCCACAGACCACTCCTTCAAGGGAAGCACGGAGGCTATCTACATGTCATCACCACTCCCTCCATTTCTCCATGTCCAGTCCACCAGTCTCATCCCCACCTCATCTCTAGTGGATTACACAGATCTTCCCCTCCTATTGTCCCTGACCATACACTTTGCTTCATTTCAGCTCCCTTCCAACTCCGGTAAGTACTCTCTGTGAGCACACAGGCCACTCCTTCCAGGGAAGCAGGTAGACTGATTACTCATTTCTCCCTCCATTCTAAACATTCAAACCTTCTCCATTCTCATCTCTGTGGCTGACCTTCTTCTCACTCCCTGCCACTATTCCTATGGGGCTACCAAAGCAGACCCTGGTAGAACACCCAGATTTCCTCTTCTTGGGAAGTCCCAGTCCATCCCCATTCCTCAGTCTCAGTCCTAGAAATATATTTTGCCTGGAACTCACAATGAGCACACCTACCAAAGTCAAGAATATTTTCTTGCAGACAACGTACAGCCACCACACTCTCTTAAAACAAAACAAAACAAAAACAGAGAGGAAACAGAGGTGAAGAAACAAAATATCCCCTGAACCCAACAGATATGAGTAGCTAGAATTTCAATTTTCAAATCCCAGATTAGGGTTTGACTCCAGCAGAAAAACACAGTAACAGCTGGGGCAATATGTTTATAACCCAACAACCTTACCACACCAGGCACTGACCATTCCAATATATTTGAATCAAAAAGAAAAAAATCTTGAAACCACTTTTATGAATATGATACAGGTCCTTAAAGAGGACCTTCAGCCTGTGAAAACACACACACACACACACACACACACACACACACACACACACACACACACACACACACACACCCCAGAAGAAAAAATGAATAAGACTGTTCAAGACATAAAAGTGGAAACAGAATCCATAAAGAAACCCAAACTGAGGAAAAATCTGGAAATGAAAATTTTAGGAACTTGAACAGGAACCAAAGAGGCAAGATTCACCAACAGAATACAAAAGATGAAAGAGAGAATCCCAGGCATTGAACACAAGATAGAAGAAATGGATACACTGGTTACAACAACAACAAAAATCAAATCTAAAAAACTCCTGTCACAAAACATCCAGGAAAGCTAGGACACTATGAAATGACCAAATCTAAGAATAATAGGAATAGAGGAAGGAGACGAGAACAAGAACCAGAGACCAGGTAGCCCAGAGAACTAGAGCAAAGCCAAACACTACTGGCCTAAGAAAAAGTATCAATCAAATGACTCCTAATGATAAATATTCTGCTATACCTGTAGATCAGTGCCCTTCTTAGTCATCAGAAAAGTTTCTTCCTGCATCAGCAAATGGGAACTGATGCAGGACCTGTGGCCAGATATTATGTGGAAAGAGAATCCTTGGAAATCTGGAACACACAGCTTTAAATGGGATGTCTCCATCAAATTCTTGCCTCAGAGTTCAGGGAACCCCTTGGAAGAGGAGACAGAAAGAATGTAAGAGCCAGAGGGGATGGAGGACACCAGGAGAACAAGGCACCCTGCATCAAGTAAGCAAGGCTCATATGAACTCATAGAGACTGAAACAGCATGCACAGGACCTGCACAGATCTGTAACAGGGTCTCTGTCCTTGTGGTTTCCAGTTTAGTATTTTTAAGGGATTCCTGAATGTTGAAATAGGAGGGTCTTATTTTGTCTTTTTTTTTTAGGCTCTTTTTCTTCTGTTGGTTTGTCTTGTCCCTATTATATTTCCTTTGTTATATATATTTTAAAATGAATGAAAACCTAGCTACTAGTGTAATGGTTAACAACAAAACTGTCATTTTTTAAATTTAATTTTTCCATTAATTTATTTATCCATTTTACATCTTAATTGTTCCCCCTACCTGGTCTCCCTTCACACACTCCCTCAACCCATAATCCGTCCTTTTCTCCTCTGAGAGGATGGAAATCCCACCTGGGTATTCCCCCATCCTGGCACATCAAGTCTCTGGAGAGCTAGGTGCATCCTCTCCCACTGAAGCCAGACAAGACAGCACAGTTAGGGAACGTATTCTACAGACAGGCAACAGCATTAGAGACAGCCCCAACTCCAGTTTTTTGGAACCCACATGAATACCAAGCTGCACATCTGTAACATTTGTGCAGGGGGTTAGGTCCAGCCAGCGTATGCTATTTGATTGGTGGATCAGTCTCTGAGAGTCTTCAAGGATCCAGATTAGTTGTCTCTATTGGTCTTCCTGTGGAGTTACTATCTCCTTTGGGCCCCTCAATCCTTCACTCAACTCTTCCATAAGAGTCCCAAGCTATGTTCAATGTTTGGCTGTGGGTATCTGCATCTGTTTCAGTCAGCTGCTGGATGATGCCTCCCAGAAGACAGTCATGTTAGACTTGTCTCTGCAAGCATAACAGAGTATCATTAATAGTGTCAGAGATTGGTGCTTGCCCATGAGATGGGTCTTAAGTTGGGCCAGTTATTGGTTGACCATTCCCTCAATCTCTGCTTCATCTTTGTCCCTGCATTTATAGCAGACAAGACAAATTTGGAATCAAAAGTTTTATGCTTGGGTTGGTGTTCTTATCCCTCCACTATGGGTCCTGCCTGGCTTCAGGAAGTGATCTATTCAAGGTTCCACTGATACGAGTCTCCTCTAAAGTCACCCCCAGAGACTCCTGGGAGCCTCCTCCATTCTAGATCTCTGGCAAGATCTAGAGATGGCTTCCCTCTGCCCTGTAGATTTCCATTCATTCTCCTGGCCATCTGGTCCTCTATCCTATCTCTCCCCACATCTGATCCTGAACTCTCCGTTCCCCTCACATTCTCTCTCTCTATCTGCCTCCTATAACTATTTTATTCCTGAAGAGGTCAGCTCAGAGCCATTGGAAAATTCCACCAGACTCCCAAGCACGTAGACACCCCTTCCCTCCTGGGAGAGACAGATTAGAGAGCATGTAGGCTGGAAAGGAGGGGCTGATTAAGCCCCTACTACCTCATTCCCTAAAGACCAATCAGTTTAAAAGTCACACTGTTCTGCCAATCACATTGTGCCTAATGGCTGCTGCTCTAAAAACTATATTAAAACTTACCCAACAGGCTGCACGTGGTCATTCTCTCCCTCCTTCGTGTGCAGGATGACCCCAGCATGCCGGAACAATAAAATTCCTCTTGCTTTTGCGTCGATCCCCGACTTCAAGTTGTTCAATCAGGGGATCTCTGATAAGCTAAGGCTCACCAGAGTCTTACATTCCCTTCCAATCGAAATTCAAGTATCCTTGCTTGGGCCTTCCTTTTTGTTTAGCTTCTTTGGGTCTGTGTACTTTTTTGGCTAATATCCACTTATAAGTGGGTACATATCACACATGTCCTTTTGGGCTTGGGTTACCTCACTCATGATGATATTCTCAAGTTCCATCCATTTGCCTGCAAAATTCATGATGCCCTTGTTTTTAATAGCTGAATACTATTCCATTGTGTAAATAAACCACACTTTCTGTATCCAGTCTTCTTTTGGGGGACATTTGGATTGTTTCCAGTTTTTGTCTATTATGAATAAAGCTGCTATGAACATATATCATGACCTTGTGGTATGGTAGAGCATCTTTTGGATTTATGCCCAGAAGCAGTATAGCTGGGTCTCCAGAAAGAACTATTTCTAATTTTCTGAAAAACCACAGGATTGATTTCCAGAGTGGTTGTACAAGTTTGCACTCCCACAAGCAATGGACGAATGGTCCCCATGTTTCACATCCTTGCCAGCATGTGCTGTCTCTTGATTTATTGATCTTAGACATTCTGATGGGTGTAAGATGGAATGTCAGAGATTTGAGTTTCCCTGACTTTTAAGATTGTTGAAGATTTATTTAAGTGTTTTCCACCCATTAGAGATTCCTCTGCAGGGAATTCTTTGTTTAATTTTGTACCCCATTTTTAAATTGGGTTATATGGTGTGTTGGTGTTTAATTTCTTGGGTTCTTTAAATACTTTGTATATTAGCCCTCTGTCAGATGTAGGGTTAGTGAAGATCTTTTCCCAAACTGTAGACTGCTATTTTGTCCTAGTGACAGTACCCTTTGCCTTAAAGAACTTTTCAGTTCCATGAGCTCCCATTTATCAGTTGTTGATCTTAGAGCCTGAGCCATTTGTGTTCTTTTCAGGAAACTGTCTCCTGTACCAAAATGTTCAAGGCTATTTCCCACTTTCTCTTCTACTAGATTTACTATATCTGGTTTTACGTTGAGGTCTTTGATCCACTTAGACTTGAGTTCTGTGTCTGGTGATAAATATGGATCTACTTTTATTCTTCAATATACAGACATCCAGTTAGTCCAGTACTATTTGTTGAAGATGCTTTCTTTTTCCAGTCTATGGTTTTGACTTCTTTGTCAAAAGTCAAGTATACGTAGGTGTGTGTTTTTTCTTTCTTCTTTTTTTTAGATCTCTTCTGTCTTTATTAATGTCCATCCCAAAGGGCTAAGACCACTCGCTAGAGTCTTACTACTGACAACTGAGGTCCCAATTCTGTGACCTACTATCTCTAATTCCCCTGAGGCATTTGCAAGTATTGGTTAGGCTTATACTTTTTGGGGTGTATATATGGTTTGAGAGAGGCAGTTCCTTGTGCCTATGGTCCAACATAAGGGATGCCTGAGATTTTAGTGTAGCTGTCTGTGATCTTTGAGCATGTGGACATGAATGGGAAGGTCTTTAAGTCACACCAGAACTACTAATAGACACATGGGTTGTAGGCAGTCATAGTTCTGGATCAAAAACATCTTGAGTGGCAATGGGAAATTTGCAGTAGCAACTAATCATTGACTTGGAAGACTTTCACGAATTTTTCAGGTCCAGTGTAATTGATATCAGGCTTGGAGCACTGATAACCATATTCTTTCTTTTTTTTTCCTTTTGGATATTTACTTTATATATATTTCAAATATTTTTCTCTTTGGAAACTCCCTATTATATTCCCCCTCCTCCTGCTTCTATGAGGGTGCTCCCCCACCCCCTCACCCCCACCCATCCACTCCCCTCTTCCCTCCCTAGAATTCCCCTACACTGGGGCATCTAACACCCTCAGGCCCAAAGCCCTCTCCTCCCACTGATGACCAACAAGGCCCTCCTCTGCCACATATGTGGCCAGCACCATGGGTCCCTCCATGTGTATTCTTTGGTTGGTGGTCCAGTCTCAGGGAGCTCTGGGAGGTCTGGCCAGTTGAAACTATTGGTCCCTTCATGGGGCTGCAACCCCCCTCAGCTGCTTCAGTCCCTTCTCCAACTCTTCCATCCTGGACCTCACGCTCAGTCCAATGGTTAGCTGCAAGCATCCACCTCTGTATTTGTCAGGCTCTGCCTGAGCCTCACAGGAGATGGCTTATCATGCTTCCATCAGCAAGCACTTCCCAGCATCCACAAGATCATCAGGGTTTGGTAGCTATATATGGGATTTATCCCCAGGTAAGGGAGTCTCTGGATGGACTTTCCACTACGCCACACATTGTCTCAATATTTCCCCCAGTGAGTATTTTGTTCACTCTTCTAAGAAACACTGAAGCATCCACATTTTGGTCTTCCTTCTTCTTAGGCTTCATATGGTCTGTGAACTGAATCTTGGGTATTGTGAACTTTTGGGCTAATATCCACTTATCAGTAAGTACATACCATGTTTGTTCTTTTGTGACTGAGTTACCGCACTCAGTATGATATTCTCAAGTTCCATCCATTTGCCTGCGAATTTCTTGAAGTCATTGTTTTTAATGGCTGAGTAGTATTCCATTATGTAAATGTACCACATTTTTTGTATCCATTCCTCTGTTGAGGGACATCTGGGTTGTTTGCAGCTTCTGACTATTATAAATATGGCTGCTATGGACATAGTGGAGCATGTGTCCTTATTACATGTTGGAACATCTTCTGTGTATATGCTCAGGAGTGGTATAGCTGGGTCCTCAGGTAGTACTATGTCCAATTTTTTGATGATCCACCAAACTGATTTCCAGAGTGGTTGTACCAGCTTGCAATTCCACCAGCAAAGGAGGAGTGTTCCTCATTCTCCATATCCTCGGCAGCATCTGCTGTCACCTGAGTTTTTGATCTTAGCCATTCTGACTGGTATGAGGTAGAATCTCAGACTTGTTTTGATTTGCATTTCCCTGATGACTAAGGATCCTGAACATTTCTTTAGGTGCTTCTCAGCCCTATGAGTTTCCTCAGTTGAGAATTCTTTGTTTAGCTCTGTTCCAGATTTTTAAATAGAGTCATTTGTTTCTCTGGAGTCTAACTTTTTGTGTTTTTTGTATATATTGGATATTAGACCTCTATCAGATGTAGGATTGGTAAAGATCTTTTTCCAATCTGTGGGTTGCTGTTTTGTCCTATTGACAGTGCTTTGCATTACAGAAACTTTGCAATTTTATGAGGTCCCATTTGTCGATTCTTGATCTTAGAGCATAAGCCATTGGTGTTCTGTTCAGGAACTTTCCCCCTGTACCCATGTGTTCAAGACTTTTCACCACTTTCTCTTCTACTAGATTCAGTGTATCTGGTTTTATGTGGGGGTCCTTGATCCACTTGGACTTGAGGTTTGTACAGGGAGATAGGAAGGGATCAATTTGCATTCTTCTACATGCTGAGGGTCAGTTGAACCAGCACCATTTGTTGAAAATGCTGTCTTTTTTCCACTGGATGGTTTTAGCTCCTTTGTTGAAGGTCAAGTGACCATAGGTGTGTGGGTTCATTTCTGGGTCCTCAATTCTATTCCATTGATCTACATGTCTGTCACTGTACCAATGCCATGCAGTTTTTATCACTACTGCTCTGTAGTACAGCTTGAGGTCAGGGATGCTGATACCTCCAGAAGTTCTTTTATGGTTGAGAATAGTTTTTGCTATCCTGGTTTTTTCTCAATCCAAATGCATTTGAGAAGTGCTCTTTAGAAGTCTATGAATAAATGAGTTGGAATTTTGAT
Source organism: Uromys caudimaculatus (assembly GCA_028551405.1). Lineage (NCBI taxonomy): Eukaryota > Metazoa > Chordata > Mammalia > Rodentia > Muridae > Uromys > Uromys caudimaculatus. The sequence goes on from CM052713.1 coordinate 2,290,308, forward strand.
GGAGATTGCATTGAATCTGTAGATTGCTTTCAGCAAGATGGTCATTTTTACTATATTAATCCTGATATTCTGTGAGTATGGGGGAATCTTTCCATTTTCTGAGGTCTTCTTCGATTTCTTTCTTCAGAGACTTGAAGTTCTTGTCATACAAGATCCTTCAACTGTTTGGTTAGAGTCACACCAAGATACTTTATATTGTTTTTGACTATTGTGAAGGGTGTCATTTCCCTAATTTCTTTCTCAGTCTGTTTATCCTTTGTGTATAGGAAGGCTATTCATTTGTTTGAGTTAATTTTATATCCTGCCGCTTTGCTGAAGTTGTTTATCAGCTGTAGGAGTGCTCTGGTGGAGTTTTTGGGGTCACTTTACAATAATATCATATCATCTGCAAATAGTGATATGTTGATTTCTTCCTTTCCAATTTGTATCCCTTTGATCTCCTCTTGTTTTCTAATTGTTCTAGCTAGAACTTCAAGTACTATGTTGAATAGATAGGGAGAGAGAGGGCAGCCTTGTCTAGTCCCTGATTTTAGTGTGATTACTTCAAACTTCTCTCCATTTAGTTTGATGTTGGCTACTGGTTTGCTGTTTATTGCTTTTACCATGTTTAGGTATGAGCCTTGAATTCCTGATCTTTCCAATAGTTTTATCATGAAGATGTTAAATTTTGTCAAATGCTTTTTCAGCATCTAATGAAATGACAATGTGTTTTTTTTCTTTGAGCTTGTTTATGTAGTGTATTACATTGATGGATTTCCGTACATTAAACCACCCCTGCATCCTTGGGATGAAGCCTACTTGATTATGGTGAATGATTGTTTTGATGTGTTTTTGGATTCAGTTTTTTTTTAATTTTATTGACTATTTTTGCATTGATATTTACAAGGGAAATTGGTCCGAAATTTTCTTTCTTTGTTGGGTCTTTCTGAGGTTTTGTTATCAGTGTAACTGTGGCTTCATAGAACGAATTGGGTAGTGTTCCTTCTGTTTCTATTTTGTGGAATAGTTCAAAGAGTATTGGTATTCGCTCTTCTTTGAAGGTCTGATAGAATTCTGCACTAAATCCATCTGGTCCTGGGATGTTTTTGGTTGGGAGACTTTTAATGACTGCTTCTATTCCTTTAGGGGTTATGGGAGTGTTTAGATGGTTTATCTGATACTGATTTGACTTTGCTACATGGGATCGGTCTAGAAAATTGTCTATTTCATCATGATTTTCCAATTTTGATGAGTATAGGCATTTGTAGTAGGTTCTGATGATTTTTTGAATTTCTTCAGTTTCTTTTGTTATATCTCCCTTTTCATTTCTGATTTTGTTAATTTGGGTACTGTCTCTGTGCCCTATGGTTAGTCTGGCTAAGGGTTTATCTATCTTGTTGATTTTCTCAAAGAACCAGCTCCTGGTTTTGTTGATTCTTTGTATAGTTCTTTTTGTTTCTACTTGGTTGATTTCATTCCTGGGTTTGATTTTTTCCTGCCTTCCACTCCTCTTGGGTATACTAGCCTCTTTTTGTTCTAGAGCTTTCAGGTGTGCTGTTAAGCTGCTAGTGTATGCTCTCTCCAGTTTCTTTTTGGAGGCACCCAGAGGTATGAGTTTTCCTCTTCCATTGCTTTCATTGTGTCCCATAAGTTTGGGTATGTTGTACCTTCATTTTCTTTACATTCAAAAAAGTCTTTAATTTCTTTCTTTATTTCTTCCTTGACCAAGTTGTCATTGAGTAGACCATTGTTCAGCTTCCTTGTGTATGTGGGCTTTCTGTTGTTTTTGTTGCTGTTGAAGACCAGGCTTAATCCATAATGATCTGATAGGAGGCATGGGATTATTTCAATCATCTTATATCTATTGAAATTTGTTTTGTGACTGATTATATTGTCAATTTTGGAGAAGGTATCATGAAGTGCTGAGAAGAAGGTATATTCTCTTGATTTAGGATGAAATGTTCTATAGATATCTGTTAAATACATTTGGTCCATAACTTCTGTTAGTTTCACTGTGTCTCTGTTTTGTTTGTGTTTCAACGGTCTGTCCATTGATGAAAGTGGGGTGTTGAAATCTCCCACTATTATTGTGTGAGGTTCAATGTGTGCTTTATGCTTTAGTAAATTTTCTTTTATGAATGTGGGTGCCCTTGCATTTGGAGCATAGATGTTCAGAATTGAGAGTTCTTCTTGGTAGATATTTCCTTTGATGAGTATGAAGTTCCTTCCTTATCTTTTTTTCATGACTTTTGATTGAAAGTTGATTTTATTGGATATTAGAATAAGTATTCCAGCTTGTTTCTTGGGACCATTTGCTTGAAGAATTGTTTTCTAGCCCTTTACTCTGAGGTAGTGTTTGTCTTTGACACTGAGGTGTATTTCCTGTATGCAGTAAAATGCTGGGTCTTGTTTATGTATCCAATCCGTTAGTCTATGTCTTTTTATTGTGGAATTGAGTCCAGTGATGTTAAGAGATATTAAGGAATAGTGATTGTTGGTTCCTGTTATTTTTGATGTTATTTTTATGTTTGTGTGGCTATCTTCTTTGGGGTTTGTTGAAAGAAGATTACTTTCTTGCTTTTTCTAGGGTGTAGTTCCCCTCCTTGTGTTGGCATTTTCCATCTATTATCCTTTGTAGTGCTGGTTTTGTGGAAAGATATTGTATAAATTTGGTTTTCTCATAGAATATCTTGGTTTCACTATCTATGGTAATTGAGAATTTTGCTGGGTATAGCAGCCTGGGCTTTTTGTTCCTTTTGTTCTTGCCCTTGCCTTTCATCATCTGGTTATCTCTGGTGTTAGCTGGTCTTGCTATCTCTGACTGTGACTTGTCCCTTCTGCAAGCCTCTGTGTCAATACTCCTTGGAGACCAACTTCTTCTGAGAGGAATTTGAGTTTGGAGAGCTGTGGTAAGGGGTCAGCTTTGAGGTGCAGACAGAAACCAGATGGATCCTGTCCCCACCTGTTCCTTGGTTCCTGTGTCCTGATGGCTCTTTGAGGATCCCTTTTGAGCCAGGAATTTGAACAGAAGTGGTGGTCTTGACTGTGCTCAAAGGTGTGTTGGCACTCCTTGGAGATCTGCTCTGTCCTGGCACTATTTGTGTATGGAGTCCTGTGGCACAGGATCAGCTCCCTGGCCACAGAAATAGACCGGAAGTCCACTCCTCTGTCCCTGTGTCCAGAGGGTTCCGGGTGGGTCTCTTTGAGCAGAGGTGCTGGTCTTACCTCTGCTCACGGGCTTGTACACACTCCTGGGAGGCAAGCTTTCTCCCTGTGCTATTTGGGTATGGAGCCTTGTGGCACAGGCTCAGGTCTCTGGCCACAGATCAAAACCCTAAGACTCCTGTCCCTGGCTGTTTCTTCGTCCCTGTGTCCTGAGGGTTCTGGGTGGGTCCCTCTGAGCAGAGGTGCTGGTCTTATTTATGCTCACAGGTCTGTCCACACTTCTGGAAGGCTAGTGCTTTCCTTGTGCTATTTGGGTATGGAGCAGTGTCAGGTGTCTTTATTTCTGGATCTTTGATTAAATTCCATTGATCAACCTGTCTGTTTATATACCAATATCATGCAGTTTTTATTACTATTAGTCTGTAGTTTACAACTTGAGATAAGGGAGCCAGGCAGTGGTGGTGCACGCCTTTAATCCCAGCACTTGGGAGGCAGAGGCAGGTGGATTTCTGAGTTCGAGGCCAGCCTGGTCTACAAAGTGAGTTCCAGGACAGCCAAGGCTACACAAAGAAACCTTGTCTCGAAAAACCAAAAAAAAAAAAAAAAAAAAAAGAAAAAGAAAAAGAGATAAGGGATGGTGATAAATCTACAAGTTCTTTTATTGTTCAGGATTTATTTCCTGCTATCTTGGATATTTGGTTTTTCTATATGAAGATGAGAATTGCTCTTTCAAGGTTTGTAAAGAATGGTGGTGCAATTTTGATGGGGGTTGCAGTGCATCTTTAGACTGCTATTAGGAGGATGGCCATTTTTACTATATTAATCCTACCAATCCATGAACATGGACAATCTTTCCATCTTCCCATATGTATTAGTTGGGGTTCTCTAGAGTTGCAGAACTTCTAGGTAGTCTCTATAGAGTAAGGAAACTTGTTGATGACTTACAGTCTGTAGTCCAACTCCCCAACAATGGTCAGCAGCAGCTGTGAATGGAAGTCCAAGGATCTAGCAGTTGCTCAGTCCCACAAGGCAAGTGGGCAAAGAAGAGAATCTTCCTTCTTCTAATGTCCTTATGTAGGTCTCTAGCAGAAGATGTGGCCAAGATTAAAGGTGTATACCACTACCCCTGGATCTTGGACTTTCTCTTTCCCGGATGTCCTTGAACTCAGACATCTCCTTGCCTTAATCTCCCTTGACTCATAAGCCACTATGCCTCAAGATCTCCATGGCAAGATCCAGATCAGAAACTTGTATCTCCCAGCCTCCAGATCAAGATCACAGGTGAGCCTTCCAGTTCTGGACTGTAGTTCATTCCAGATATAGTCAAGTTGACAACCAGAAATAGCATTACAGGATGTCTTCTTCAAATTCTTTTTTCATGGACTTGATGTTCTAATCATAGTAATCTTTCACTTGTTTGGTTATAGTTCCACTAAGGTGTTTTATATTATTTGTGGCTATCGTGAAGTGTATTGTCTCTCTAACTTCTTTCTCATCTCATTTATCACTTGTATACAGGAGAACAAATTATTCTTTTTAGTTGATTTTGTATCCAGTCACTTTGCTGAAGTTGTTTATCAGCTTTAGGAGTTCTCTGTTAGAATTTTTGGGATTGCTTGTGTAAACTATCAAATCATCCACAAATAGCAATAGTTTGACTTCTTCCTTTCCAGTTTGTATCCCTATAACTCCTTTTGTTGTCTTTTTGCACTGGCTAGAACTTGGAGTACTATATTGAAAAGATAGGGAGGGAGTGGGCAGCCTTGTCTTGTCCCTCATTTTAGTGAAAAGTTTTAAAGTTTTTCTCCCTTTAGTTTGATGTGGACTATTAGCTTTCTGTATGTTGCTTTTATTATGTTTATGTATGTGTCTTGTGTCCATGATCCCTCCAAGACCTTTAACATGAAGGGGTGTTGGAGTTTGTCAAAGGCTTTTTCAGCATCTAATAAGATGATCATGTATTTTTTCTCAGTTTGTTTATGTAGTGGATTATATGGATAGATTTTCATATGTTGAATCATCGCTACATCCCTGGGATGAAGCCTGCTTGATCATGGTGGATGGATGTTTTTGATGTGTTCTTGGATTTGATTTGCTAGAATTTTATTGAGTATTTTTGCATCGATGTTCATAAGAGAAACTGGTCTGAAAGTCTTTCTTTGTTGTGTGTTTGTGTGGTTTAGGTATCGGGACGACTATGGCCTCATAGTTTAAGAGTCCATAATTTGCAAAAAATGATACCCCAGATTCAAACACAAGAGTGTTTATTTTGCAGAGAACCTCCATGCAGGAGTCCACCATACATTGGGATAGAAGACAGAGGTGTGAACTTTGCAGGATCAATTTAAAGTCTGTTAGGGTAGGAGTGGGTAAATTTTACCTTTCTTGCCCTTGATTGGTGGGTTCTATTTCCAGGTGTATAGGTGCCTCTGTGATTGGTTAAGGCTCTAGGGATTTGGGGGACTTTTGCTGATTAACCATACTTGGCTCAAGCTAGGGGGTGGGGCAGCATTTACAGCTCCTTGGCTCAGGCTAGGTGGTAGGGCAGCTTCCTGATTGGCTACCGTCAAGGGGCAGTTTTTCCTGGAATTGATCTGCTTCAGACTTTTCTAGTTGTGGGAAAGAGAAACTTAGGCTTAGTCTCCCAAACTACAAGTTTGCAGACTGTCATGGAGTCAGGCTGGCTCTGATTAACTGTATCTTCTCAATAGAATAAATGTGGCAGTGTTCATTCTGTTTCTATTTTATGGAATATTTCCAGGAGTATTGGTATTAGGTCTTCTCTGAAAGTGTGGTAGAATTCTGAACTAAAACCATCTGGCCCTGTCCTTTTTTTTTTTTTTTTTTTTTTTGGTTGGGAGATTTTAATGACTGCTACTATTTCCTTAGGGGTATTAGGAAGTTTAAATAGTTTATATGATCTTGAGTTAACTTTGATAAGTGTTATCTGTCTAGAAAATCATGCATTTCATTTAGATTTTCCAATTTTGTGGACTATGGGTTTTTGAACTAAGGTCTCAAGATTCTTTGAATTACCTCAGTTTCTGTTGTCATGTTTCCCTTTTCATTTTTGATTTTGTCAATTTGGATAGTGTCTCTGTGCCCTCTGGTTAGTCTGGCTAAGCGTTTATCTATTTCTTGATTTTCTCAAAGAACCAGCTCCTGGTATTGTTGATTCTTTTTGTTGTTCTCTTAGTTTCTAATAGATTGATTTCATTCCTGAGTTTGATTATTTCCTGCATTCTACTCCTTTTGGGTGTATTTGCTTCTTTTTGGTCTAGAGCTTTCAGATGTACTGTTAAGCTGATAGTGTGTACTCTCTCCAATTTCTTTATGGAGGCATTCAGACCTATGAGTTTTCCTATTAGCACTGTTTTCATTGTGTACCATAAGTTTGGGTATGATGTGCCTTCATTTTCACTAAATTCTAGAACGTCTTTAATTTCTTTCTTGACCAAGTTATCATTGAGTAGAGAGTTGTTCAGCTTTCATGTGTATGTGGGGTTGTTGTAGTTTATGCTGTTATTGAAAACCAACTTTAGTCTGAGGTGGTCCCATAGAGTTCATAGGATTAATTCAATCTTCTTGTATCTGTTGAGGCTTGTTTTGTGACTGATTATATGATCAGTTTTGGAGAAAGGGCTATGAGGTGCTGATAAGAAGGTATATTCTTTTCTTTTAGGGTGAAATGTTCTATAGATATCTGTTAAATCCATTTCGTTCATAACTTCTGCTAGTTTCACTGTGTCTCTGTTTAGTTTCTGTTTCCATTGGTGAGAGTGGGGTATTGAAGTTTCCCACTACTTTTTGTGTGAGTTTCAATATGTGCTTTGAGCTTTAGTAATTTTTATTTTTTTATAAATGTGGGTGCCTTTGCATTTGGGGCATAGATGTTCAGAACTGAGAGTTCATCTTGGTGGATTTTTCCTTTGATGAGTATGTGGTGTCCTTCCCTATCTTTTTGGATAACTTTTGTTTGAAATTCTATTTTATTAGCTATTAGAATGGCTACTCCAGCTTGTTTCTTGAGACCATTTGCTTGGAATTTTTTTTCCAGCCTTTCACTTTGAGGTAGTGTCTGTCTTTGTCACTGAGGTGCATTTCCTGTATGCAGCAAAAACCTGAGTCCTGTTTACATGTCCAGTATGTTAGCCTATGTCTTTTTACTGGGGAATTGGAGGCCATGGATGTTGAGAGATATTAAGGATCAATGCTTGTTGCTTCTTGTTATTTTTGTTTTAAGAGGTGGAATTATGATTGTGTAACTATCTTCTTTTGGGTTTGTTGAAAGATTGCTTTCTTGCTCTTTCTTGAGTGTAGTTTCCCTTCTTGTTTTTATTTTTTTAATTTTTAAATTTTTTGATACTTTATTTACATTTCCAATGTTTCCCCCTTTCAAGGTCTCTTATTTGGAAACCACCTATCCCCTCCCCCTGCCCCACCTCTATGAGGGAATTCCACCTCCCACCCACCCGCCAACCCACTCCCATATTCTCACCTTGACATTCCCCTTTACTGGGGCCTCTCCTCTCCCTGATGGCCAACAAGGCCCTCCTTTGCCACATATGTGGTCCGAACCATGGGTCCCTCCATTTGTATTCTTTGGTTGTTGGTCCAGCCTCTATGAGGACCAGGGGGGTCAGGCAAATTGACACTGTTGCTCCCTCCATGGGGCTGCAGACTCCCTCAGCTCCTTCAGTCCCTTCTCCAACTCCTCCACTGGGACCTCATTCTCAGTCCAGTAGTTACTGTAAAGTGAAACTTGGGTAATCCAAATGTTTCAGCTAATATCCACTTATCAGTGAGTACATATCATGTTCATTCTTTTGTGACTGAGTTACCTCACTCAGGATGATATTTTCAAGTTCCATCCATTTGCCTGCAAATTTCATGAAGTCGTTGTTTTCAATAGCTGAGTAGTACTCCATTGTGTAGATGTACCATATTTTCTGTATCCATTCCTCTGATGAGGGACATCTGGGTTGTTTCCAGCTTCTGCCTATTATAAATATGGCTTGAACATAGTGGAGCATGTATCTTTGTTACATGTTGGGGCATCTTCTCGGTATATGCCCAGGAGTGGTATAGCTGAGTCCTCAGGTAGTATTATGTCCATTTTTCTGAGGGTCCGCCACAGTGATTTCCAGAGTGGTTGTACCAGCTTGCAGTCCCACCAACAGTGGAAGAGTGTTCCTCTTTCTCCACATCCTCGCCAGCATCTGCTGTCACCTGAGTTTTTGATCTTAGCCATTCTGACTGGTGTGAGGTGGAATCTCAGACTTGTTTTGATTTGCATTTCCCTGATGACTAAGGATGTTGAGCATTTCTTTAGGTGCTTCTCAGCCCTGCGAATTTCCTCAGTTGAGAATTCTCATTTTAGCTCTGTTCCCATTTTTCTTGATGGGTTATTTGGTTTTTTGGAGTCAACCTTCTTGTGTTCTTTGTATATGATGGATATTAGCCCTCTATCAGACATAGGATTGGTAAAGATCTTTTGCCAATCTGTTGGTTGCCATTTTGTCCTATTGACAGTGTCCTTTGCCTTATAGAAGCTTTGCAATTTCATGAGGTCCCATTTGTCGATTATTGATCTTAGAGCATAAGCAATTGGTGTTCTGATCAGGAACTTTTCCCCTGTACCCATGTGGTCGAGGTTTATCCCCACTTTTTCTTCTGTTAGATTCAGTGTAGCTGGTTTTATGTGGAGGTCCTTGATCCACTTGGACTTGAGCTTTGTATAGGGAGATAGGAGTGGATCAATTCGCATTCTTCTGCATGTAGACCGCCAGTTGTGCCAGCACCATTTGTTGAAAATGCTGTTTTGTTTCCACTGGATGGTTTTGGCTCCTTTGTCAAAAATCAAATGACCATAGGTGTGTGGGTGCATTTCTGGGTCTTCAATTCTATTCCATTGATCTACCTGCCTGTTGCTGTACCAATACCATGCAGGTTTTATCACTACTGCTCTGTAGTACAGCTTGACATCAGGAATGCTGATTCCCCCAGAAGTTCTTTTGTTGTTGAGAATAGCTTTTGCTATCCTGGGTTTTTTGTTGTTCCAAATGAATTTGAGAATTGCTCTTTCTAAGTCTATGAAGAATTGAGTTGGAATTTTGATGGAGATTGCATTGAATTTGTAGATTGCTTTTGGCAGGATGGCCATTTTTACTATATTAATCCTGCCAATCCATGAGCACAGGAGATCTTTCCACCTTCTGAAGTCTTCTTCGATTTCTTTCTTCAGAGATTTGAAGTTCTTGTCATACAGATCTTTCACTTGTTTGGTTAGAGTCACACCAAGATACTTTATAT
>CM052713.1:2300263-2325346 GCA_028551405.1 Uromys caudimaculatus
CAGCTATACCTCTCCTGGGCATATACCCAGAAGATGCTCCAACATGTAATAAAGACACATGCTCCACTATGTTCATAGCAGCCATATTTATAATAGCCAGAAGCTGGAAACAACCCAGATGTCCCTCAACAGAGGAACGGATACAGAAATTGTGGTACATCTACACAATGGAGTACTACTCAGCTATTAAAAAGAATGACTTAATGAAATTTGCAGGCAAATGGATGGAACTTAAAAATATCATCCTGAGCGAGGTAACTCAGTCACAAAAGAACAAACACGGTATGTACTCACTGATAAGCGGATATTAACCCAAAAGTTCAGAATGCCCAAGTTTCACTTAACAGTTACCGCTGGACTGAGAGTCAGGTCCCAGATGGAGGAGTTGGAGAAAGGTCTGAAGGAGCTGAGAGAGTTTGCAGCCCCATGGAGGGAGCAAGACCGTCAATGGGCCTGACCCCCCCCCCGTCGTCCTGGAGTTTGGACCACCAACCAAAGAATACACATCTATGGACCCATGGTTCGGACCGCATATATGACAGAAGATGACCTTGATGGCCATCAGGGAGAGAGGCGAGGCCCTTGGGACTGAGGATGTTAGAGGCCCCAGTAAAGGGGAATGTCAAGGTGGGAATATGGGGATGGGTGGGCAGGTGGGTGGGAGGTGGAATTCCCTAATAGAGGCGGGGATGGGGAGGGGATGGGGGTTTCCAAAGAGGAGACCCAGAAAAGGGGAAACATTGGAAATGTAAATAAAGTATCAAAAAAGAAAGAAAGAAAAGCATCTGTCTTTCTGAAACAATGTGTTAGAGTTGAAAGTAGTGACATTAAAACGGATGCTTTGTAAATCAAAAAAAAAAAAAAAAACCAGATACATTATATAGACTCTGATCAATTATTGACTATTTGTATTCTTGCTACTTCTTATGCACCCACATCGGTTATTTGGCAAAAAGAACCCTTAATGTGGATTCATCTTTCTTCATCTCCAAAGAAAGTTTTAGCACTATTATGAAGCTGTTGCTATGTGTAGTGGCTATTTCTGATTGTCAACTTAACTATACCTGGAATGAATTATAATCCAGAATTAGAAGGCTCACCTATGATCTGGATCTTGAGACTGGAGGACACAAGTTTCAGGTGTGGTGGTACACACACCTTTAATCTGGGCCATACCTGCTCCTGGAGATCTACATAAGGACATTGGAAGGAGGAAGATTCAATCTTCTTCACCTGCAAGCCTTGTGGGACTAAGCGAAGGCTAGATCCTCAGGTTTTCATTCACAGCTGTTGCCGACCATTGTTGGGGAGTTTGACTACAGACTGTAAGTCATCAACAAATTCCCTTACTATATAGAGACTACCTATAAGTTCTGTGACTCTAGAGAACCATGACTAATACACTATGTTAATACAGAATTGTAGGACAGAATCAAGAAAGTATTTGGGGAGAGAACCTGATGAAATATGTATTCCTTATTCCAAACAACAATTAAATTGGTTATTGCAGAATAAAGATATTTGACCTATTGAGTGTGCAAACTTTCCAGGGAAAATTGATAATCATTATTTTGGCAAGTTATTACAATTTGCCTCTATGCATACTTTTGTATTTCCTGTAAATTTGCACATATAGCCAATAGAGAATGCACTTACTGTATTTACAGACGGCTCACCTAATGAGAAAGCAGCATATGTAATTGGATCACATGTATTCTCTTGAGTTTCCCCCTGCTTCAGCCCGAATAATTGGGTTACCTGCTGTAGACACTATTTTTGAAATGCTGAAAAATCAAGCTTTTAATTTGGATACTGATAGCCAATATATAACTCATGGTTTACTATTGCTTGAAACCATTTCTTTTTAGATACTGCTAATTCTCAAATTTTGCAATTATTTATGCAGATACAACTTAATTTAAGAGAATGAACTGTTCCTTACTTTATAGGACATTTAAGAGCTCATACTGGATTGCCCAGACTGTTTAGCGAGGGCAGTGTCACAGCAGATTTGTATGCCAGGCAGATTATAGGCCTTACACAAGGACAGTTAGCCAAACCTTCTCACTCTTTACATCATCAAAATAGTGATAGCTTGAGATAACAATTTGGTATTTCTAAGGAATGTGCATGTCAAATTGGAAAGACTTATCCTGACTGTCCTCAGTTTCTTCCTGTACCACATAATGGTGTTAATCCTCAAGAACTCATACCTAATCAATTATGGCAAATGGATGTTGTTCATATTTCTGATTTTGGAAAAGTAAAATATCTACTTGTGAATATTGACACCTTTTCAGGCTTTCTCGTTGCAACTGCTTTAACAGGAGAAGCAACTAAAAGTTTAATTGCTCATTGCCTACATTGTTTTTCTATGCTGGGTGTTCCAAATCAGATTAAAACAGATAATGGAACTGTCTATTGCAGTCAAGCATTTGAGATGTTTTGTTGACAATTTAATATTACCCATATTACTGGTATTCCTTGTAATCCTCAAGGGCAAGGTATTGTGAAATGGGCTCATGGAACTTTAAAACAATATCTTCATAAAATAAAAAAGGGGGAAATTATATCCCCGTACACCACAAATTTATTTCAATCAAGTTATTTTTATTTTAAAATTTTCAAAATTTGGATGCCAAGGAACTCTCTGCTGAGTGTCTATGGCATTCTACAACTCGACATGCTTATGTCTAGGTGAAACAGAAGGATCCATTTATTGGCATATGGCATGATCCCAATCAGGTATTAATATGGGGAAGAGGACATATTTGTGTTTTTCCTACAGTATGGTGTAGGGGTGTGGTAGCTGCCCGAGTGATTGGTAAGACATTGGTGACTGCAATAAATAAAATTGGGATAGGATCTGGATGGCTCAGTGGTTAAGAGCATTGACTGCTCTTCCAACGGTCTTGAGTTCAATTCTCAGAAACCACATGGTGGCTCACAACCATCTATAATGAGATCCAATGCCCTCTTCTGGTGTGTCTGAAGACAACTACAGTGTACTCACATACATAAAAATATTTTTTATGATGCTGATGCTGGGTCAAAGAATGATGCTGACTGTGAGCTTGCTGAGTACCTTAACAATGGTGACAGGAAAGCTGTATTGGGCATATATGTTCCTGACCTACCTTTACTTGCTTATATCCCAGATTGGACAAGCTGCCTTGCCTCAAGTTTTTAGACCTGTGGCTGTCCCATAGAACATGGAGTCTATGGAAACTGCCTCAAAAAATTAATCAAATAGAGAAGTTATAATGACCCTTCTCTTTCCTTTAACAACTCAATCATGAACTGGTCTGGGAATCAATCAAACATTGGACAAAGGGAGATATCCATATGTCTTTGGCAATCAGGTTCTGGACATTTTTAGAGACATTGAAAATTGACAACTGCTCTATATGATGTTATATTTGCAATGGATAAAATTGGAATAGGATCTAGATTTAGAACAAATGTTAGTACATGTGTTCAGGCTCCTAATCTTTCATTAATTGGTCATGTTCAAATTACTTTTGTTTCTTCTATGATATTTAATGTTAGTTGCATTGATTGTACACTTTCTAATTGTATTAGTGTGTTGAAACCTGGTGGTCTATCAACCAATTTTATTTTATTGCCTGTGAGTATTACAGGACCTTGGTATTCTGAAAAAGGCTTGCAAATACTGGAAGAAGTGAGTCGGGCTTTAAGCAGAAGCAAGAGGGTAGTGGGCTTGACACTAATAGCTAGCACCACTGCTTCAGCAATTGCTTTGACACAAGAAGTTAAGACAGCTACTTATGTTAATCATTTAGCAAAAATGTTATCAATGCTCGAGTATTCAAGATTTAAATAGGCATTTGAAACAACAAATTGATGCTCTTTATGATACTATTCAATTTATTGGACAGGAGGTTCAGAGTTTAAGAGTAAGAAGCCATCTCAAGTGTCACACTAAATATCAATGGATTTGTATCATCTCAAAAATTTATAATGACAGTCACTATAATTGGGAGAATGTTCAAAGACACTTACATGGTATTTGGCATAATTCTAACACCTCTCTGGATGTTTTAACTTTGTATAATGAGATTATCAATTTAAAGAATACTGTTCTGCTGAATTATCCATGACTTAAGGTCAGTATTTCCATCTTGGTCAAGCTTCAAGAATGGCATATATAGCTTGAGCATGCTAGCCCTTCTTGTCCTGGAAATACTTTTATTCCTGCCCATTGTGATAAATCTTGCCTTTAACAACATCAACATGTTGGCAGCCAAAATACATGGCTCCAAACTAAAAATGGATCCCCAGACAGAGTTATTAATTTAACAGGCTGGCAGTCAAAGATGGGTAAGATTCTGCACAGTGCCTTACCAACCTAAGGCAGAACTGCATTGCTTTTAAAAATGTATATTCCAAGATGGGTTAGGAAGGCATTCTTATCAGAACAACCTAAGTCAGATAAAGTCTTGTTTATGAAATAAAAAAGGGGGGAGATGTGGAGAGCTCTTGGTGCCACTACTAGAATTTGGCAAGCATTTGTCACTGGGCTCAGACAAGGAAATTGGCAGGTAAGCAGTAACTACTAGTCCTTTCCCAGCTATGGTTTGGAGAGACAAGGCCAAGAAGCAGGAGGCTGTGTGAATGCTCAGCAACATCACAATCATGGCAGAGGCTTGGGCCTACTTAGAGCAGATGTTTAATCGCTCCTACACTGTGGACTCATGCTAACCAAAGTAAAAATAAAAAAAACTTAGCCTGGCACGGTGAGGTGTGGAGCATACATGAAGTTCAGTCCCAGAACTCAGGAGGCAGATGCCAGGGGACATTGAGTTCTAGGCCAGCAGGGATTATAGGAACACCTGTATCAATTTAAAAACAAACAAACAAAAAGAAAGACAGAGAGACAGAGACAAAGAGATACAGAGAGAGACAGAGAGAAAAAAGAAATGGAGGACCTAATAATCTGTGCTAAAGTTGGCAATGCAGTCTCCCTTCCCCAACTGGGAGCTTCAAGCCACGGTGTTCCCAGAATCCCACTGCTAGCTGCTGGCAAACCACTCACTCATATCTTTCCAGGCTATCTGCCCCACTGGCTCTAATCTCCTAACCCCATAAAATAAAAACTCTAGAGGCTTGTAATTTATCAGTCAGGTTTATAACAGTAAATCTCCAACCCCCAAAATGCCCACACAAAGAACTCAAAACCCAACTGATATAAATACAAGCTACACACCTAGATTGGGCAAAAGTACCCTAAATTACTCTATTGTCCTTCTATGATATCCATAGCTATCCATGGCTCTTTCAGGCCATGTGGATCTGGTTTATCATCCTCTCCTATAGGTTCCATCTTGTCTCCTCATCTCCATCTCTCTCCTCTCTGTCTCTCTGTCCCCTCTCTAAAACTTTCAGCTTCGCCTTCTTTTTCCACTGCCCAATCATAGGCTCTAGCCTTATCTGACTAAGATGTCACTTGACAGCAATCCACAGATCTAAAACATACCTGTGTGGCAATGGCCACAAGATCCCTAATACTGGGTTAGTTGTGAAAGGGGGGATTTGGGAAGTAAAGGCATGTTACTGAAGTCTCCACAACACATAGGATATAGTGGGTGACAGCCCATCTATACCTGGGCTTGGGCTCACTGGGTGATCGATCATACTGGCACTCCTGCCTGCCAGCACTGTGATGGTTTGGTCTTGTGGGGAACTTTTTATATTCTTGAAAGAATGTTGGCTTGTTTATAAGAAGACCCCATCAACATACACGTTTTCTTAAGTGGCAAATAATATCCAAAATCAAAACCCACTCTTATGTCTCCTGGTTAGTTTGACTGTAGCAAAACCAGGACTGTACACAGAACTCACTCTAAATCTCTGTGCTTTAATAGTATCAAAAAGCAGCAGCTACAGATGCTCGGCTTCTCAGAAGGCTTACGGAAGTGACGAGGAGGACAGCATGTGCCTTGAGGACTGTGTGTCAAGTGCAGTCTCTGCTCTGGCCTATGGGCTGCTTCAAGAGTTATATTTCCCAGGTTCTCCCACCTTGGGCAGCGGAGTAGCACTGAGCTGTGTGGCCTCCCCTGGATGGGTCCTTCATGACTTCTACATTCTGCCATTTTAGGTACCCTATCAAGCAAGAGTGGGGCCACTGCTATGTTTTCTTGAAAAGATATAGAACCCAATAATCAGGACTGGGGCAAACTCCAGCTGCAGCACTTCTACCATTTTGTTTCCTGCAACACATGTCCACTCGCTGTAACCAACCTGTTCAGTTGCAAATGTGTGGTTGGTAATCTTGGTTGTGAACTCCACTATACCTGGAATCTAGGAAAACCTTAGATGCTGGAAAGCCTAAGGGACCTTCTCAGCTGGTTAATCTGATGTGGGAAGACTGACACTAACTCTGGGCTCCACCTGGTGGCAGCCCACATGAGAGGGCAGGAAGAAGGAAGCCTTTGCTTTTTCCCTGCTTGTTCTCCTTATCACTGGTTCATTTGTCCTCCTGCTGTGGCATTTCTTTGCTTCTATTAGAATCTACATCTTTGGGATTCTAACATAGACTCAAGACCAGGATCTCTGTAGGAATCCTTGGAAACTCCAGCGCCAGGTTGAAATGCTGAGACATCCAATCTTGTAAATTGAAAAACTACTTGATTCTTGGAATTTCTGTTGGACTATATCACTGACATCAGCCTTGAAGCCACTCTAATGAATCCCTTTTGAATATATTTTTATATAATAAAATCTAGTGTTTTAATATAAGTTTTCATTCCATCAATTTTGTTCCCTTAAAAAACCCTGACTAATACACTGTGGCACCAAAAGCTGATCTAGAGATGAACTTTTTAAGTATCAGGAATAGGTTTTCCAAGTCACCAATAGCTAAGCTATTGAAGGATCTTCCAGTAGCATGGGAACACTAAAATTCCATGGTGTGAACTATTTAAACAACTTATCAAGATAAATGCATCTGAGTTTCTTGATTCACCTACTGTAAGGAACTCTGTCTCTCCTCAGCTTTTAAGTTGAATGTGACTGGAGACAAACCACTAGAGGGCTTAGTAAGTTTCGTGATTCACTGGAGCAGAAGTTTGGGAGCTATGTGTAGGGATAGACATAAGGATGGAGATTGATGGTGGAAGTAACATAAAAGTGGGTCAGGCTGAGTTGATTGACATGGGCACACTGAGGATTTAGGTTTAACACAAAACGTCCCACAATTTAAGAACAGTATCAAAGTTGGTTTCACTGTTTGACTGAAGCATTTGTCAAAGCAGCATCCAAATGGTCTGACCTGTAGTGGGCAGCACAGACAGCATTTTATGATGGCGTGATTCCTACCCACCTTTGGTACTGGCTCATCAATCATGGTGTTTCCAGGAATGAACTAGATGCAAAGCCTATTGCATTTGGTTTGATTTGTATAAGTAAAAAATATATATATATGAACAAATGAAAGAAAGGCTACAATGGATTGTAGCCATTCAGAGTCTCAGCTCTTAAGACAATTTCCAAATCAGCCAGTTTTCAGACCAACAACTTTCTGAATGAAGGGAAGGCCAGGTCCCTCTGAGGAAGGACATTGTTAAAATTCCTAAGAGTGTCACCGTTAGTCTTTCTCCATTTATCCCCAGAGGGACCCAAGACCTTTTGAGAGAAATTGTACACTGTGGAAAAAGAAGACCTTGTGGGGTCTATTGGATACTGGTTCAGAAGTGACACTGATTCTGACTAACTCACTTTCCAGCCAGAGAAGCCTTACAGTGGGCCCACATTCATGAATCAGTGGTCTTATCATGGTTCTCCCCCATCCTGCAAAGCAGCTGGCTTGACAGAGAGGATGGAATGACATAGACACAGCACCTATTAGTCTGCCACAGTCAGGATGCACAGTTCCAGGAATCAAGAGGTGAAGATGGGAATGGTTCCTCTCACTCTCACTCTTAGTGACCCATTAGAAGGCCATTTAGGAACGGTGAATCAAGCTAGTCTGCACTGGAGAGTTGTGCTCTTCCCCTAAACAGATGGCAGGATGCACTCACTGCCATACGATTCACACTTGAGTCATCACACCTGCATTAATCAGGCCCCACAGGCAGGAAATATACAGCAGAGGTCTGAAGATAGTCTCTGATGGTTTCAAAGAAGGTATTGCTTCCCCATATCCCTGGGCTTAGCTGCTGATTACTGTAGAACTCCTACAGAGGACAAACCTTTAACCATGAAATCACCCTCAGAGGAAAACTACTGATGTATCTGTTCCTTGGTTTATACTTAGTTCATTCTTGCTTTAATTAGTTAATTAATTTTGTAAAACCACCAGAACAATGAGCATGCACTTGGGCCACAGCTTTCATTAAAAATGGTGGCCTCTGGGCTCTGACAGTGACTGGAAAACTAGGAGGGCCTTAGGGATAAGACATGCCCGGGAGTAGGCCCTTGGATCAGTTCCTCCCGTATGGATGGAGAGTCCCAGCCTCGGCCAGCATGGTAAGATTTGCACTGCAGACTCTAACACATGCCCCCTACGTGCCAATGGCCCAGGGTTCTTAATTCTTACCCTTGCTTGTCTGACTATACAGGGATTGGAAGTTTAACTGGTGCAGTGTCTTGCATGTCACATGTTTTTCACCTTCTGCTGTCTTGAACATAGTCTTGGACTTTGGCTACTTCTCAGCACTTACCAGTTTGTTTATGTAAACTGTTATTGCCAAACACATAGAAACTAGCTCCACCTATAATAGAGGGATGTGACCAGCCAAATCTTTGAACCTCCAAAGAGACCTTGCTCCTTTTTTGGTGGGAATGTGACCTCACAGCAGCATGGGCCTGCAGGTATTGTTAATGTCAGTGGTACAAGAAGAGGTCAAAACTGCTCAGAGGGTAAAACTATCCAGATCCTGAAACAAGAGTGCTGCAGGAAGGGCAGGACACATCAAGTCTGTGCCACCCTGGCAACCCCATTCCAAGCATGCAAGGGGTCTAGGTAGGAGCTGTAGTATGGTTATTTTTTAATAAATCCCAGTGCGGGGTTACTGTTCTATTTTATAAAAAGAGAAGGAGAGGAGTCTGTTTGCAGTCAGGTGTGGGGTAAGGGGGTGCCTCTGTGGGCCCATGCTGAGGCATCTCTTCCCCCTGAGGGAACAGCCACATGAATGGGGGGATAGGGGGAGCAGGATTAAGAGGACAGAGCAAGAGCAAGAGAGCAAGAGAGAGAGGAGGGGGCAAGCAGCCCCTTTAATAGTGAGTCAGGCACACCTGGCTGTTGCCAGGCAACTGTGGGGCAGAGCCTAGACTAACAGTTACTACTCACTTCATGGTTTGTGTTCCCAGATGAAACACACACACAGCTTTTATATTTTAATATGCCTTAAGCAGCACAATATCTGGGCACTGCCTCACCTCCATGCTGTTAGAATCTACCTCCCACCAATAACTCCAAGTTACTACTTACTAATTTCTATGGTGTATCTTGGCTGCTCTTGACCCAGTTGAGCAGCCCTCTGGGCCACATTTTCTTGGCCCTTTTACATAGCAGCTCTCGTTCTCCTTCCTGTATGTTCTTCTTCTTCCGTGGCCACTCCTCTGTCCTTTCCCACACATTCTCCTAAGCATGGTGACTCCTCTCTCTCTCCTTCCTCATAGTCCCAAGCCCAGGAAACCTAAACCCTGCCTATGTCTCTCCTCCCCAGCTACTGGCTGCTAGCATCTTTACCAATCAGAATTAACTGGTGTCAAGTTCCCAGAAACTACAGGTCTACAGGTAGACCCTCTCATGCAAACAGTTTTGGGGGAACCCAAATTAACATTAGAATGCAAGCTGCTTCAAGGAGCCACTTAAGTTCTCCAAAAGTGCACAGCTGTTCTCAAGGCTGGTGGACAGAGTCTGGTGTCCAGAGAGCATGTGCACCCAGAGTGATCCCAGGTCTGTGCTGTCGCCTTGGAACTGCTACCTTCTGGGCCTCATTAATGCCTCTGGATTAGGTACTAACCAAGGGACCAAGATGTACATAATGATGGCTGTGCACACATGTACTCATAACTCAGCCCACACTTCTAAGAAAGGTATTCTTTCATTGTGTGCTAGTGACTTCTCTCTACGCATGCATGTGTGTTCATGTATACTCAACTTTTCCTTAGTGTGTATGTGTGGGTATGTTAGTGTGGGGATGTGTGTGTGGTATGTGATTGCAGGTACTCGTGGAGACCAAAGGCATCTGATTTTCACTGGAGGTAGATTTACAGATTTATAGGTTGAGTACATTGCTTGTTGTGGATAATGGAAACCAAACATGGGTTCTCTGCAAGAAAAATACACATAACCTCTGAACTATTTCTCCAAACCTAATTTTCACTTTTCTGAAAGCCATATTCTAAAGAGCATGTGACATGTGTGGTGGCATATACCTATAATCCTAGGACATGGGAGGTGGAGGCAGGAGAATTATGATTTGAAGGCCAACCTTCAACAGTCAACCTGGACCCCATGAGACTTGTCCAGAAAAGAAAAAAGAAGAAAGAAAGAAAGAAAGAAAGAAAGAAAGAAAGAAAGAAAGAAAGAAAGAAAGAAAGAAAGAAAGAAGGTGAGGACAGAAAAAGGGAGGAGGAGAAGAAATTAAATTAATTAGCTCAAAATATTCAATCCGTTTGACCCACTACATCTTCTATAGCTATGGGTTTTGCATTTATAGATACAAATAATTATGAACCTAAAATGTTTTTGTAAAACGATGAGTACAGAGGTACATGTCTATAATGTCATTTCTATGGGAGGCTGAGGTAGAAGGATGCCTTGGACCTAGAACTTCATGACTAGCTTGTGGTGTAATCTTAACTATGCCTGAAAATAGGGGGACTGAGGTAGAAGGACCACAAGGTCAAGACCTGCCAGTGCTACAGTGAGTTCAAGGCTAATCTGGGTAACTTAGTGAAAATGCCTCATAATAAAAACCTTTTATATGTGGGAGTAGGGAGCTATTGGTGAAGTTTATTAGTTGTGTGCTTAGCATGTACAAAGCCTTGGGTTTGATTCCCAACAATTCATAAACCAGACATGATGGTACATGACTGTAATCATTGCAAAAAAGACAGAGACAAGAGGTGACAAGTTCAAAGTTATCCTCAGCTATATAAAGAGTTCAAATTCAATCTTGTCAAGACAAACAGCTCCTCCAGCCCACCTCCATGGTGCGGACCAGAGTCCCCTCAGACCTGAAGGCCTTTTCTTCTAGCTCACCTCTAGTCCTCTGTGACTCCCCAGCCCGAAGAGCCTCTCTCTGCCAGGGATCCAAAGCTGCTGTCTTGTTTCCTGTTTCTCTGATAGACATGAGTGATTCACTAAAGGCCACATGGACAGCCAGGGTCCTGCTGTGCCTGCAGCGTCTTACAGACTCTGGGAGCTAAACAGCATCTAACTGATGGCCTGGAGCAATACCAAACTAGCTCCTCCAGGAAAGCGATAGCAAACAGCAATGGTCACAAACTTTGTCATGATATGCCACGACATCCCTCCAGCTGGAACACTTTGACGACTCCTGTTACTTTCCCCATCCTATATTTGGTCATTGATAGGGTGGCTGAAAGGTATGAGTGCATGGGTGCTAAGACACACAGAAGTTAGAGATCTCTCTATACCTCACCTGTTGCCTGTGAGCTATAGGACATTTAAGATCCAGCCCCACTTCTGCCCCAGTCCCCTTCACCTCTTCCATGGCAGGTAGTATTGCTACGCTTCTTACTGACATCATTTCCCTCGGGAGCCTCTAGGACTAAACGTCCAGAGCTAGCAACATTATGGTGGTCCCTGTCCTCACCAGAACTTCTTCTCCTCAGCCTTTCTAACTTAAAGGCGGCACTCAGGACAGGGGTGGGTAACATGGGGAGGATATAGAAGAGGGGTAACTAGATGAGCCCTGGTAGCTCACACATCCTGATTCTGGGCTCCTGACCTTTTATCATGCCTGAAAATACCTGAAGGGTGCCCCAAGCCACAAATGCAGCATGGGAGAAAACTCAATTTACAAGTAGATGTGTGTGACCAGAAAGTGTCTCTCTACAGTGTTGTCACGGAGACTGGGGGTGGGGGACCAGGATATTTTTCCCTATTCATATTTTATATTCAACTGAGGGACAGTGCTGAAGAGGCCAAAGCCATGTTCCCAACAGCATACCATGACACCTCATGTTTGTCCCTGACCTACATCCTCTGCCTGGGTAGGGATCTTTAAAGTGTGCAAGTGTGAGGGTGTTGGTCTCATACTGGAGCACCAGTCCAATTGCACATTCTAAAAATACTGTGTCTTTGGTAAACTGAGCAAGAAAACATGCTCTGGTTCTGAGTTACATGGCTGGGATGGCCTACAGTGCCCTGGTATTGTAGCTCAAAACTGCCCTGGCCTTGTGGGACAATGGCAGTTTCCGTGGAAGAGTGCACATCAACACCAAACCCAGAGATGAGACAGTCAAATGCCTGTGAAAGGGGAAGACAGGCAGCAAGAGAACCGGGGGGGGGGGGGGGGGGGTCCAGGAGGCAGGTGCTTGGGAGCAGGGCCATAGAGCAGACCTGGAAAGGCTGCAGACCTGAGGAAAAGGTTACCCTTGTTTCTCCTCCTAGCAGAGGAAGGAAGACAATACAGGCCAGAGAGTCACAAACTGATCAGAAAGAGGATGGGTCAGTGTGTGTGTGTGGGCCCCAGGCCTGACCGTCCCCCTTCCCTGGGTCAGGCTGGGACTTACCCCACTCGGATGCGTTCCAGGTTGTCCCTGTGCTTCCAGGCAGGGAACCAGCACTGGATCTCCATTCACTTGTCTGGGAGGACAAGCTGCATTTCAGAGGGCTCCAACAGCCAAAGAGACAGATGCAACAGATAGGATGGGTGGCT
Organism: Uromys caudimaculatus; assembly: GCA_028551405.1. Lineage (NCBI taxonomy): Eukaryota > Metazoa > Chordata > Mammalia > Rodentia > Muridae > Uromys > Uromys caudimaculatus. Next base: position 2,313,142 of record CM052713.1, read on the forward strand.
GGAGGACCCGAGATCCCTCTGTCACACACTCTGGTTTCCACCACCTGCTTATACCTGGTCCCAGTCATGACCACAAGAGCAGGGGAGCCCTTCACACCTGAGCACTGGGCTAATCTTTCTGTCAGACCTCTGCTCTGTGTTCCACAGCAGTCAGATGGCTACAGTCCTGCAACCCAAAAAGTTCCCAGATGGGAGGTGTGCTGGCCTGGCCTGAGGTATAGGAGCTAGACCTGGGCCTGGGAAGGGTAGGTAAGGAGTTGCCTGCTCTGTTCTCTGAGTACTTCCCTGAGTCAGGTAGATGAAGACCAAAACCATGTTTATTCCAGTACCTGTGGAACAAGGCCTGATGAAGAGGTAAGAAGGAGTCAGAGAGAGGGACCCTAACCTCCTTGGACCAGTTCTTGATTCAGCAGTACAATCCCAAAGGTGGAGCCAACTAAGGTCCCTGGAAGGTGGATGAGTCTGCAGACCCTGGAAGGAGACCGACACACAGGCTGAACCATTCTGAAACAAGCCAACTAACAGGAAGTAGTTTGCTCACCTCTAACCTCTGGTCCTGGGGATTGATTACCAGCCACTGCTCAGCACACATAGACTTAAGCATCTGGAAGAAGGTGAAGGCAAGGGAGCCTATTTCAGATTCAGCAAGCCCACCAGGATCCCAGGGAAAAGGAGGTGCTTGGGAACCCTGCAAGCCTCAGGATAGACCTGATCCAAGATCAGGGCCAGCTGAGCCACTGCCCTGAAAACTCTTAGAGAGACTCTGGATTTTCAGAGTAGGGAACGCAGGCCACAGAGGTGTCAAAACAGTACTGCTGCAGGGATTACGAGCTCTAAGCCAGATCCTCATCTTCTCACTTGAACACATCAAGGTCGATAGCAGTGTCAGAATGCCTGCTCAAGCTCCCACAGCTCCATCTCCTAGGTGCCCAGAACCTTCTCCTGCCCAAGTGCCACTTTGTGCAGCATTGCTGCCTCCAGCCCTTGGATGCCAGAATCCAGCACCACCAACAGAGGCCTCCAACTTCCCAAACTGAAAAAAAAAAAAAAAAAAAAAAGTGTTGGGTCCAGCCTCCCACATGAATCCACAGCACCTCCTGCTGGCCACCAGTTTCCATGAAGGATGGTCTCTGTAGGTCCTACTCAACAATTCCAGAATGTAGGGCATGAGTCCTGACAAGTCTTTACATAGTTGTTTGCTTGACTTGTGAACACCTAGCACACACAGGGCAGTGTGTTAGCCATGGGCATGCTGTGGTGGAAATCTATCCACTGCCTGAATATCAGACCCCTGGCTTAGGTAGCAGCACCCAGAACAGTGCCTGGCATATTCTGGGTCCTTGGTAAATTCCTGTTGCATGATGGGTGTGCGTGATTGCATGTGCTTATCGGTTCTGCTGAGGGTCCTTAAACAGCTTAATGCTCACATGTACTCCTCTCCCCTGGAATGCATACATTTAGGCATAAATGCTAACTGACTGGATTACAAGCAGAGGAAGGAACAAAATTTCCCTGAAGAGCAGAGATAGGGGTGTAGAGCATGGATACCCAAGATTTTATCTTCCTGGTGGGTTCCAGCTTGTTCCAAGGTAAACCTCTTGGATGCTGCCTGGGAAACCTACTTCTGTCCTGGGATGCTCAGGCAGAGTGTGGTTGTGGAGAACAGAAGCCACATGATTCGCAGGAGCCTCACCTCCTTTGCTTTCCCCAGTCTTGGGTTGATCTGCTAACCTCTGTACCTTCACAGTCTTCCTCCGACAGGCCCGCACAGTGCTGTCCCCATCCAAAGATTATACAAGCATACAAATTCCATGTTCCCAAAGGATATTCCTTGATTTTATTGATTAAAATGGCAAGATCATCCTGTCTACTGCTAAGTAGGGCTTGCCAGAGATATGGTTCATCACTGTGCGACTCTTGTGACAGTGATGGTGCTATGTGTCATCAGGGTCATCATAATGAGGACTTGGCTCTTGCATCTCTGTTTCCGTAAAATATATCCCAGCTGCTCTAGGGATCATGAGCCAAGAACTTGGTACAGACACAAAATATTTCACTTCCGGCATCCACTTCCTGAATTATCTCATTCCTACAGTGCTTTGTTTCTAGTTCATGGCCATGACTAAGACAACTTATAAGAGAAAGCATGTTATTTAGGGTCTACACTTCCAAAGGGTTAGAGTACATGGCCATCATGACAGGAAATATCATGGCGGGCAGGCTGGCACCGTGTTAGAGCAGTATCAGGTAGTTTAGCTCTGATTCTCAAGCATAAGCCTAAGGGGACAGAGGGAAAGAGAGACAGAGATGGAGAGGGCTTACTCAAAAAGATGTTTACTTTTGAATCCTTAATGCCTTGTGACCCTTTACAGACACACCTCCTCCAACCAGGCCATACCTCTTGCTCCTTCCAAAGTGTTTCAACAACTGCGGACCAAGTAGTCAAACATGTGCATCTATGGGGGCCATTCTCATTCTAAACAACTTCCGAAATCATCTCGGCACTTGACAAAAGTCCCTTGGGTAGTATCACATTGTGTTCTGACTGGTGAACTGTCTCCCTTTGTGCTCTGACTGCATTTTCAGAGAGCAGAAATGTCAGCTGTGTCTCTCTTCCCATAAATATGTTCCAAGAAGCATCCTCCAAGGTTTATAGACTTGCTCTCATCCTGAACATCTAAGGAAGAGATGAGAAGAGACTATTGTGCTCCACTTTCTTGTCCTCAGAAGCTTCTGGGAAGAAGCTGCTGCTATAGGGAACCTGCATTTTTCTCCCTCAACCCATGTTGGCGATCTCATGACCATCTCATAGGGTCAGAATAGCCTAGACACTGAAACAATGTCTCTGAAAAAGAACAAATAACAAGCAACCCCCACAATTCTCGTTTAGAGACAAAACACATTAATTACTAGTCGTCTGCCATATGTGACAATGGAAGTCTGACTATGGTGGCAGCCAGTCAAGCTTCCCATGCTATGGACCCTGTGGCACCTGGTTTAAACAAGGCTATTCAGTGACAGTGTCTCCCAGCCCCTAACCATCCAGTATGTACTCCGTCAATGTAAGCATAACTCATGGCCCAGTGAAAAATACGATGGTGTTTAGGGAGTATTCTTTCAATGAGCTCCTTGGATCAACAAAGTCTTCTAAGTGAGCAAGGATAGGTTTTCATGGTCTTGGAAGAGGTAGAAATGGCAAGTGTTTGGAAACTGTTACCTCATTTTCTATTTCCTGTCATGGTAAAAAGCACTGGGTACTAGGATATTCAGACTGAGAATTCTGGAAGCAGAGAACCTGAGGCACGTGATTGCCCAGCTCCCTGAAAAGACAAAGGCAGCCTAAGCTGAGGCACTGTGAGAAAAACCTGTTCCTGTGAGACAACATAACCAAATTCATTAAGGATACCCTCAATAGGACAGAACACCTCCTTTGAACAACCCTTCAGTCACCAGGACTCCACTGCTGTCTTGGGGACTTTGCTCATCAAATGACATAATCACTTTGTTTTGCTTTTTTTTTTTTTTTTTTTTTCTTTTTCTGGGCTGTCCTTACATTTTCTTTTTTTCTTTCTAATTTTATTTTCCAGGTCTCCCCTTCAGAAACTCCCTATCCCATCTCCCCAACCCCTGCTTTTATGAGGGTGCTCCCCCTACAACACACACACTTCCAACTTCCCTCCCTGGCATTTTTCAACACGAGGGCATCAAACACCGTCAGGCCCGAGGGCATCTCCTCCCACTGATGTCCAGCAAGGCCATCCTCTGCCACATGTGGCCAGCGCCATGAGTCCCTCCTGTGGGTATTTTGTTCACCCTTCTAAGAAGCACATCCACATTTTCTTCTTAGGCTTCATATGGTCTGTGAATTGAATCTTGGGTATTCCAAAATTTGGGCTAATATCCACTTATCAGTGAGTACATACCATGTTTGTCCTTTTGTGACTGAGTTACCTCACTCAAGATGATATTTTCAAGTTCCAGCCATTTGCCTGTGAATTTCATGAAGTCATTGTTTTTAATACCTGAGTAGTACTCCATTGTGTAAATGTACCACATGTTCTGTATCCATTCATCTGTTGAGGGACATCGTGATTGTTTCTAGCTTCTGGCTATTATAAATATGGCTGCTATGAACATAGTGGAGCATGTGTCTTTATTACATGTTGGAGCATCTTCTGGGTATGTGCCCAGGAGTGGTATAGCTGGGTCCTCAGGTAGTACTATGTCCAATTTTCTGAGGATCCACCAAACTGATTTACAGAGTTGTTGTACCAGCTTGCAGTCCCACCAACAGTGGAGGAGTGTTCTTCTTTCTCCACATCCTCGCCAGCATCTGCTGTCACCTGAGTTTTTGATCTTAGCCATTCTGACTGGTGTGAGGTGGAATCTCAGACTTGTTTTGATTTGCATTTCCCTGATGACTAAGGATGTTGAACATTTCTTTAGGTGCTTCTCAGCCCTTCAAGTTTTCTCAGTTGAGAATTCTGTTTAGCTCTGTTCCCCATTTTTAATAGGGTTATTTGGATCCCTGGAGTCTAACTTCTTGAGTTATTTGTATATATTATATATTAGCCCTCTATCAGATGTAGGATTGGTAAAGATCTTTTCCCAATCTGTTGGTTGCCATTTTGTCCTATTGACAGTGTCCTTTGCCTTACAGAAGCTTTGCAATTTTATGAGGTCCCATTTGTCGATTCTTCATCTTAGAGCATAAGCCGTTGGTGTTCTGTTCAGGAACTTTTTCCCTGTGCCCATGTGTTTGAGACTTTTCCCCACTTTCTCTTCTATTAGATTCAGTGTATCTGGGGTTTTGTTTGTTTGTTTGTTTGTTTGTTTGTTTGTTTGTTTTGAGACAGGGTTTCTCTGTGTAACCCTGGCTGTCCTGGAACTCACTCTGTAGACCAGGCTGCCCTCAAACTCAGAAATCCACCTGCCTCTGCCTCCCAAGTGCCAGTGTATCTGGTTTTAAGTGGAAGTCCTTGATCCGCATGGACTTGAGCTTTGTACAGGGCAATAGGAATGGATCATTTTGCATTCTTCTACATGTTGAGTGCCAGTTGAACCAGCACCATTTGTGAGAAATGCTGTCTTTTTTTCCACTGGATGGCATTAGCTCCTTTGTCAAAGATCAAGCAACCGTAGATGTGTGGGTTCATTTCTGGTCCTCAGTTCTATTCCACTGATCTACCTGTCTGTCACTGTAAAAATACCATGCAGTTTTTAACACTATTGCTCTGTAGTACAGCTTGAGGTCAGGGATGGTGATCCCCCAAGAAGTTCTTTTATTGTTGAGAATAGTTTTTGCTACCCTGGATTTTTTGTTATTCCAAATGAATTAGAAAATTGCTCTTTCTAACTCTATGAAGAATTGAATGGGAATTTTGAAAGGGAAGGCATTGAATCTGTAGATTGTTTTTGGCAAGATGGCCATTTTAACTATATTAATCCTGCCAATCGACAAACATTGGAGTTTTTTCCATCTTCTGAGGTCTTCTTCGAATTTTTTCTTCAGAGACTTGAAGTTCTTGTCATACAAATCTTTCACTTGCTTGGGTGACGTCACACCAAAATACTTTAAATTGTTTGTGACTATTGTGAAATGTGTTGGTTCCCTAATTACTTTCTCAGTCTGTTTATCCTTTGAGTATAGGAAGGCTACTGATTTCTTTGAGTTAATTTAATATCTGGCCATTTTGCTGAAGTTGTTTATCAGCTATAGAAGTTCTCTGGTGGTGTTTTAGGGGTCACTTAAGTATAGTATCATATCATCTGCAAACAGTGACATTTTTGCTTCTTCCTTTCCAATTTGTATCCCTTTGACCTCCTTTTGTTGTCTAATTGCTCTAGCTAGAAATTTCAGTACTTTATAGAATAGATATGGAGAGAGAGGTCAGACTTGTCTAGTCCCAGATTTTCGTGGGATTGCTTCAACCTTCTCTCCATTTAGTTTGATGTTGGCTACTGGTTCGTTACATATTGCTTTTACTATGTTTGGGTATGGGCCTTGAATTCCTGATCTTTCCAAGACTTTTATCATGAAGAGATGTTGAATTTTGTCAAATGCTTTTTAAGCATCTAATGAAATGACCATGTGATTTTTTCTTTGAGTTTGTTTATATAGTGGATTATATTGATGGATTTCCAGGCATTAAACCTTCCCTGCAGCCCTGGGATAAAGCCTACTTGATCGTGGTGAATGATAATTTTGATGTGTTCTTGGATTCAACTTGCAAGAATTTTATTAGTATTTTTGCATCTATATTCATGAAAAAATTGATCTGAAGTTTTCTTTCTTTGTTGAGGTTTGTGAGGTTTTGTATCAGTGTAACTGTGGCTTCATTAGTATGAATTCGGTAGTGTTCCTCCTGTTTCTATTTTGTGGAATAGTTTGAAGAGTATTGGTATTAGTTCTTCTTTGAAGGTCTGATAGAATTCTGCAGTGAACCCATCTGGTCCTGGGCTTTTTTTGGTTGGGAGACTTTTAATGGCTGCTTCTATTCCTTTAGAGGTTATGGGACTATTTAGATGGTTTATCTGATCCTGACATAACTTTAGTATTTAGTATCTGTCTAGAGAATTGTCCATTTCATCCAGATTTTGCAGTTTTGTTGAGTATAGGCTTTTGTAGTAGGATCTGATGATTTTTTGAATTTCCTCAGATTCCATTGTTATATCTCCCTTTTTATTTCTAATTTTGTTAATTTGAATCCTGTCTCTGTGCCCTCTGGTTAGTCTGGCTAAGGGTTTATCTATCTTGTTAATTTTCTCAAAGAACCAGCTCCTGGTTTTGTTGATTCTTTGTAGAGTTCTTTTTGTTTCTACTTGGTTGATTTCAGCCCTGAGTTTGATTATTTCCTGCCATCTCCTCCTCTTGGGTGTATTTGCTTCTTTTTGTTCTAGAGCTTTCAGGTGTGCTGTTAAGCTACTAATGTATGCTCTCTCCATTTTCTTTTTGGAGGCACTCAGAGCTATGTGTTTTCCTCTTAGTACTGCTTTCATTTTGTCCCATAAGTTTGGGTATCTTGGGACTTCATTCTCATTAAATTCTAAAAAGTCTTTAATTTCTTTCTTCATATCTTCCTTGATCATGTTATCGTCAAGTAAAGTGTTATTCAGCTTCTATGTGTATGTGGGCTTTCTGTTGTTTTTGTTGCTATTGAAGACCAGCCTTAATCTATAGTGATCTGATAGAAGGCATGGGATTATTTCAATCTTCATATATCTGTTGAGGTCTGTTTTGTGACAGATTATATGGTCAACTTTGGAGAAGGCACCATGAGGTGCTGAGAAGAAGGTATATTCTCTTGATTTAGGATGAAATGTTCTATAGATATCTGTTAAATCCATTTGGTCCATAATTTCTGTTAGTTTCACTTTGTCTCTGTTTAGTTTCTGTTTCTATGATCTGTGTACTGATGAGAGTGGAGTGTTGAAGTCTCCCACTATTATTGTGTGAGGTGCAATGTGTGCTTTCAGCTTTAGTAAAGTTTCTTTTATGAATGTGGGTGCCCTTGCATTTGGAGCATAGATGTTCGGAATTGAGAGTTCTTCTTGGTAGATTTTTCCTTTATATCCTTCTGTATCTTTTTAAATGTCTTTTGGTTGAAAGTCTATTTTGTTGGATATGAGAATGGCTGCTCCAGCTTGTTTCTTGGGACCATTTGCTTGGAGAATTATTTTCTAGCCCTTTACTCTGAGGTAGTGTTTGTCTTTGACACTGAGGTGCATTTCCTGTATGCAGGAAAATGCTGGGTCCTGTTTATGTATCCAGTCTGTTAGTCTATGTCTTTTTATTGGGTAACTGAGTCCACTGATGTTAAGACATATTAAGGAATAGTGACTGTTAAGACATATTAAGGAATAGTGACTGTTGTTTCCAGTTATTTTCAATGATATTTTTATGTTTGTGTAGCTATCTTCTTTTGGGTTTGTTGAAAGATTACTCTCTTGCTTTTTCTAGGGTGTAGTTTCTCTCCTTGTATTGGTGTTTTCCATCTATTACCCTCTATAGGACTGGATTTCTAGAAATATATTGTGTAAATTTGGTTTTGTCATGGAAAACCTTGGTTTCACCATCTACAGTAATTGAGAATTTTGCTGGATATAGTAGCCTGGGCTGGCATTTGTGTTCTCTTCGGGTCTGTATGAGATCTGCCCAGGATCTTCTAGCTTTCATAGACTCTGGTGAGAAGTCTGGTGTAATTAGGTCTGCCTTTATATGTTACTTGACCTTTATCCCTTACTGCTTTTAATACTCTTTCTTTGTTTTGTGCATTTGGAGTTTTGACTATTATGTGACAGGAGGAAATTCTTTTGTGGTCCAATATATTTGGAGTTCTGTAGGCTTCTTGATGTTTATGTTCATCTTTTTCTTTTGGTTAGGGAAGTTTTCTTTTATAATTTTTTGAAGATATTTACTGGCCCTTTAAGATGAGAATCTCCACTCTCTTCTATACCTATTATCTGTAGCTTTGATCTTTTCATTGTGTCCTAGATTTCCTGGATGTTTTGGGTTAGGAACTTTTTGCATTTAGCATTTTCTTTGCCTGTTGTGTCAATGTTTTCTATGGTATCTTCTGCACCAGAGATCCCTTCTTCTGTCTCTTGTATTCTGTTGGTGATCCTTGCATCTATGACTCCTGATATCTTTCCCAGAGTTTCTATCTCCAGGGTTGTCTCCCTTTGTGATTTCTTTATTGTTTCTATTTCCAGTTTTAGATCCTGGATTGTTTTGTTCAATTCCTTCACCTGTTTGGTTGTGTTTTCCTGTATTTCTTTAAGGGATTTTTGTGTTTCCTCTTTAAAGGCTTCTACCTGTTTACCTGTGTTCTCTTGTATTTCTTTAAGGGAGTTATTTATGTCCTTCTTAAAGTCCTCTAACATAATCATGAGATGTGATTTTAAATCAGAGTCTTGCTTTTCTTGTGTGTTGGGGTATCCAGGGCTTCCTGTGGTGGGAGAACTGAATTCTAATGATGCCAAGTTGCCTTGGTTTCTGTTGCTTATGTTCTTGCCCTTGCCTTTCATCATCTGGTTATCTCTGGTGTTAGTTGGTTCTGCTCTCTCTGACTGTGGCTTGTCCCTCCTGAAAGCCTTTGTGTCAGTACTTCTGGGAGACCAGCTCTCTCTGAGTAGAATTTTGTTTTGGAGAGCTGTGATACAGGGTCAGCTCTGGGGTGCAGACAGAAACCAAATGAATCCTGTCCCCTGCTGTTCCTTGGTTCCTGTGTCCTGATGGCTTTGCAAGGATCCTTCTTGGCTCAGGAAATTGAACAGAAGTGGTGGTCTTGCTTGGGCTCGAAGTTGTGTCGGCACTCCTGGAAGACCAGCTCTCTCCTGACACTATTTGAGTGTGGAGCCCATGGCATAGGATCAGCTCCCCAGCTGCAGACAGAAACCGGAAGACCGCTTCTTGGTCCATGTGTCCTGAGGGTTCCAGGAGGTTCCCTCTGAGCAGAAGTGTTGGCTTTACCTCTGCTCACAGGCTTGTTCACACTCCTGGGAAGCTAGCTCTCTCCTGGCGCTATTTGGGTATGGAGCACTGTGGCACAGGCTCAGGTCCCCAGCTGCAGATGGAAACCTAAGCAGATCTTAGCTATTAAGTAAATGATAATCAAATGAGAATCCACAGACCCAGAGCAGTTAGGTGAAGAGGAAAGATCTAGGAGTGATGCATGGAACACCTTGGGAAAGGGAAATAAAATAAATTTTGCAGGTGGACTTGGGACAGATGGGGATTGGAGTGAGGTTAGATTGGTCATATAGAGGAAGAGAGTACAGGGAGAGACAGCTCGAATCGGGGAGCATTGGGAGAGTAGTATGGAAACCTTTCATAGTGCAAACTTCCAGGAATCTCTGAGGGTGATCCTAACGAGGACTCCTGGTAATGGAGGATAGAGTCATTGCTGGCCATCTTTTGTAGCCAGACAAGATTTCCAGTGTGTGACTGGGTTGCATTCAGTTGAGTCAAGGGGGGGGGGGTCCCCATGGAGATATCTAAACAACAGGGCTGATGCTAGGACAGAAGGTTGCTCTCTGGAAACTGACAGTTTGGCCCCATCATGGAGGATAACATCCATACAGCTAGCTCACTGAACATGGTGAGGTAAAGCTGGATGGGACTGGAACCTTTACCCATATGTTACAGTCTCTTTAGCACAGGATGATCCTCTGCTGGCTATGGTAAGGGAAACCTGGACACAAACCCAGCTATAAAACCCTAGAACTTCAAACTTCCTTGCCTGCAAGATGTGCTAGGGCAATGGTGGTACAGAACTTGTGGAAGTGGCCAACCAATGCTTGGTTTAATTTAAGTCCCATGCCATGAGATGGATCCCATACTCTACACTGCCTGGATGGCCAGGGACTGGAGACTGAATAACCCTGAGACCTAGCATAGAACCAAATACGACTGGCAAAATATAAATAAATCAATTTATTCCTAATGGCATTCGACTATAGTCATAGATTGATCTCTTGTCCAATTGTCGTCAGAGAAGCTTCCTCTTGTGGCAGATGGAAGCATGTACAGAGATCCACAGCCAGACATTATGCAGCTATGGAGTCCAAACTGGGGATCCCTATTGTGTTCCTCCCCTAGGAGATCAGGAGCCTTACACAAGATGGGGAGGAAAGAGTGTAGGAGTCAGTGGTAATGGAGGAGGCTAAGAAACATGGCCCTCTGAATCAACTAAGCAGGGCACACATAGGCTCACAGAGACTGAAGCAGCAAGCATGGGACCTGCATGGGTCTGTACCAGGTCCTCTCTAGATATATTATAGCTAACAGCTATATTGGTGATTTTGTGGGACTCCTAACAACAGGTGCAACTATGTCTCTGACTCCTTTACTTGTTCTTAGAACTGTTTTCCTCTGTTGGGTTGCCTTGTGTAGCCTTGATATGAGGGATTTTGCCTTGTCTTATTGTATCTTGTAGTGTCCTGTTTGGCTGTTGTCTCTTGGGACTTACTCTTTTCTAAAGAGGAAATTAGAGGGAGGGTTTTGGGTGGGGTAGCTGTGAGGAGTTGAGGAAGGAGAAACTGTGGGTGGAATGTATTGGATGAGAAAGAATCTATTTTCTATTTTAAAAGAAAAAGAAAAATGGTTTGTATATATCTGGCAGGGCAAGTGCTGGGGCCTCAAGTAGTGCTTCCTGGAGCCTATGAAAAGCTTGGTCCATCTTGGGAGTCCAGTTTAAGGTACTCTCCTGCCCCCTAGTGGCCTCATAAAGAGGCTTTGCAATCTTTGTCAATCCTAGTACCAAAGTCTGCAGAATCCTGTTGAGCCCAAAAACTCTCAAATTTGATGCTGGTAGTGGGAGTAGGGATGTTGAGAATTGTCCCTTTCCTGGCCTGAGATAACTGGCATTGTCCCCCTTTGAGTATGTTCCCAAGGTATGTTACCTCCCTTTGTCAGAGCTGTGCTTTCTTTGCAGACACATGATATCCCTTCTGGTCTAGTTCTCTAAGCAAGGCCTCAGTCACTATGTGACACATTTCTTCATCTGAAGCAGCTATAAGGAGATCATCTATGTAATTTAAAAGAGTTATTTGGGGGGTAGGCTTGCCTATATTCCCCCAAATCTTCATGAAACACTTCATCAAATCTGATCCTTGCAGGAGACTGGTCCATGTTAGCTGTCCATTAAATCCACTCTCCAGATCACTCCATTTGAAAGCAAAGGCTGGACAGGGCCCCACAGCTAATCAGCACCAGGACAAAGATCCCTCGCAGGAGATCGCAAGACCCAGCAGAGGGCCAAAGACACGCCCCACAGCCCACCAGGTACTGCCCCGAACCCGCGAGACACAGGGACCGAGGTAGGCGGGCCTAGAAACCCCCCTGGATCCCAAAAGCGGGCGGCTGTGGCAGGAAACTTCTGCCTGGGACACTAGGATTCCATAGACAGGCAGCTCGGGGAGACAATCCTCTCTCTCCCAGGAACGCAGAAAAGCTCATAGCAGGGGCAACACGTCCCCAGAGCTCACTGACTCTGCCCGCTTTCTGCGGGCCACAGAGACTGAAGGTCAGCAACTTCCAGGACCAAGATCAGACCTGGTGCCACAGCTCTCCAAACCCAAACACCTCTCAGAGAGAGCTGGTCTTCAAGGAGTACTGACACAGAGACCTGCAGGAGGGGTAAGCCACAACCAGACAGAGTAAGATCAGCTAACAACAGAGTCAACAAGATGGCAAAAGGCAAGG
>CM052713.1:2325846-2357500 GCA_028551405.1 Uromys caudimaculatus
CTCTCTTCTATCTCTTGTATTCTGTTGGTTATGCTTGCATCTATGACTCCTGATCTCTTTCGTAGGTTTTCTAACTCCAGGGTTGTCTCTTTTTGTGATTTCTTTATTGTTTCTATTTCTATTTTTAGCTCCTGGATGGTTTTGTTCATTTCCTTTGTCTGTTTGATTGTTTTTTCCTGTAATTCTTTAATGGATTTCTGTGTTTCCTCTTTAAGGGCTTCTAGTTCTTTACATCTGTTCTCTTGTGTTTCTTTAAGGGTGTTAATTTCTTTCTTAAAGTCTTCTATCATCATCATGAGAAATGATTTTAAATCTGAGTCTTGCTTTTCTGGTGTATTGGGGAATCCAGGGTTTGCTGTGGTGGGAGAGCTGGGTTCTGATGATGCCAAGTGGCCTTGGTTTCTGTTCCTTAGGTTCTTGCCCTTGCCTTTTGCCATCTTGTTAACTCTGATGTTAGCTGATCTTACTCTGTCTGGCTATGGCTTTTCCCACCTGCAATCCTCTGTATCCTTACTCCTTGAAGACCAGCTCTCTGTGAGAGGTGTTTTTTCCACACTCTGGGTGAGTACCTTTCTCCTGGTGCTGCTTGGCTATGGAACCCTGGTGGCCCAGGCAGAGGTCTCCTGCTGCCAATGATGGGATCCACGGGGTTTCTATGCCTGCCTACCTCAGTCCCTGTGTCTCGCAGGTTCAGGGCGGTTCCTGGTGAGGTGTGAAGCTTGTCTTGGCCCCACTCTCGGCTTTTCCAAGCTCCTGAGAGGGTACCTTTCTCCCGGCGCTAATTGGCTATGGAGCTCTGTGGCCCAAGCTGAGGTCCCCAGCCGACGATGAAGACTGGAAGTTTCCTCGGCTACTGATTTTTTTATGAGTTAATCTTCTATCTAGCTACTTAACTAAATGTTTTTATGAACTGTAGGAGTTCCCTTGTAAAAACTTTGAGATTATTTATGTATAGCTATCATATCATCTATGAATAGCAATACTTTGAAATCTTCAAATTTCTATTTCTTTAGCTGTGTTATTGTTCTAGATAGACCTTCAAATACTATATTGAATACATATGGAGAGAATAGACAGCTGTCTTAGTTAGGATTTTACTGCTGTGAACAGACACCATGACCAAGCAACTTTATTTTTATTTTTTATTTATTTATTTTTGGTTTTTCGATACATGGTTTCTCTGTATAGCCCTGGTTGTCCTGGAACTCACTCTGTAAAACAGGCTGGCCTCAAACTCAGAAATCTGCCTGTCTCTGCCTCCCAAGTGCTGGGATTAAAGGTATGTGCCACCACTGCCTGGCCCAAGCAACTCTTATAAGGACAACATTTAATTGGGGCTGGCTTACAAATTCAGAGGTTCAATCTATTATCATCAAGGAGGGAACATAGAAGCATCCATATAGGCATGGTACAGGAGGATCTGAGAGTTCTACCTCTTCATCTGAAGTGGCCTCTAGGCATCCAGAATGCAGGTCTTAAAGCCCATGCCCACAGTGACACACCTACTCCAATAAGGCCAAGCCTAGTCCAAAAGGGCCACACCTTCAAATAGTGCCACTCCCTGGGCCAAACATATACAAACCATCACAACAGCCTTGGCTTGTTCCTGATATTTGTGAAATTTATTTGATTTTTCTCTCCATTTTATTTTATATTGGTTTCTGGCTTGCTGTTTAAGTATTTATGTATCCCTCATCTCTCCAAGACTTTTATCAAAAGGGGGTATTGGATTTTGTCAGAGGCTTTTTCAGCATCTAATAAGATTACTCTGTGGTTTATTTTATTTGTTTATGTTGTGTATTACATTGTCAAATTTTTGTATGTTGAAACATCCCTGCATCTCTGGGATGAAGCTTACTTTATCATGGTATATGATCATTTTGATGTGTTCTTGGATTTGGTTTGCTAGTATTATACTGAGTACTTTTGTATCTATGAGCATGAGAGAAATTGGTTTGGAATTCTTTTTCTTCATTGAGTCTTTGTGTGATTTGAGTATCAGGATGTCTGTAACCTCATATGATGAATTTTGCAATGTTCTTTCTGTTTCTACGTTGTGGGAATATTTGAAGAGTATTAGTATTAGCTCTTCTTTGAAAGTTGAGTAGAATTCTGTTTTAAAACCATCTGGTCCTGGAATTTTTTTTTTTTTTGGTTGAGAGACTTTTAATGACTGCTTCTGTTTTCTTAGGTCTATTTATGTTGTTTATGTGATTTTGGCTTAACTTTGTAAGTGATATCCATTAAGAAAATGTTCATTTCTTTAAGGTTTTCCAGTTTTGTGGAGTACAAGGTTTTGAAGTATGACATAATGATTCTGTGGATTTCCATGGTATCCATCGTTATACCCCCCTTTTTGTTTCTGATTTTGCTAATTTGGATGACCTCTCTCAGTCTTTTAGTTAGTTTGTATAAGGGATTGTCTATCTTGTTGATTTTCTCAAAGAAATCATTCTTTGTTTCCTTGATTCTTTATATTTTTCTATTTGTTTCTATATTATTGATTTCAATCCTCAGTTTGACTATTTCCTGCTATATACTATTATTAAATGTCTTTGCTTCTTTTGGTTCTAGAGATTCCAGGTGTGCTGTTATGTTGCTAGTATGAGATCTCCATAATGCCTTTATAAAGACACTCAGTTGTATGACCTTTTCTTTTACTGCCACTTGCATTGTGACCTATACATTTTGGTCTGTTCTAACTACATTTTGATGGAATTCCAGAAAGACTTCCATTTTTCTTCCTTGACCCACTCATCATTGAGTAGAGAGTTGTTCAGTTTCCATGAGTTTCTAGACTTTCTGTTGTTTTGTTGAAGTCCAGCTTTAATCCATGGTGGTCTGATAGGATACAAGGAGTTATTTCAATATTCCTGTATCTATTGAAACTTGGTTTGTGCCCTAGTATATGATCAGTTCTGGAGAAGGTTTCAGGGGGTGCTGAAAAGGAGATATAGTCTTTTGTGTTTAGGTGAAATTTAATATAGATATCTGTTAGGTCCATTTGGATCATAACATCTGCTACCTCCATTTCTCTATTTAGTTTCTGTTTGGATGACCTGTCAACATTGGTGAGTATGGGGTATTTAAGTCTCCACTATTAATGAATGAGGTTCTGTGTGTAGCTTAAGAAAACCCCTTCAGCTCCTTCAGTCCTATCCCTAACTCTTCCATTAGGGATCCAGTGCTCAGTCCAATGGATGGCTGTGAGCATCCATCTCTGTATTTGTCAGGCTCTGGCAGAGCCTCAAGGAGACAGCTATATCAGGTTACTGTCAGCAAGCACTTCTTGGCATCCACAATAGTGTCTGGTTTTGGTGTCTGTATATGGGATGGATTCCATTTGGGGCAGTCTCTGGATAGCCTTTTCTTCAGTCTCTGCTCCACATTTTGTCTCCATATTTCTTTCCAAGAGTATTTTGATCCCCCGTCTAAGAAGGACTGAAGCATCCACACTTTGGTCTTCCTTCTTCTAGAGCTTCATGTAGTCTGTGAATTGTATCTCAGGTATTCCAAGATTTTGGGCTACTATCCACTTATCAGTGAGTGTATACCATGTGTGTTCTTTTGTGCCTGGGTTACCTCACTCAGGATATTTTCTAGTTCCATCCATTTGCCTAAGATTTTCATGAGATCATTGTTATTAAAGGCTGAGTAGTACTCTATTGTGTAAATGTAGCACATGTTCTGTATCCATACCTCTGTTAAAGGACATCTGAGTTCTTTCCAGCTTCAGGCTATTATAAATAAGGCTGCTATGAACATAGTGGAGCATATATATATATTTTTGTTATATGTTGGAGAATCTTTTGGATATATTCCCAGAAGTGGTATAGCTGGGTCCAATTTTCTGAGGAACCAACAAACTGATTTCCAAAGTGGTTGTACCAGCTTGCAATCCCACCAACAATGGGGAGTGTTCCTCTTTCTCCACATCCTCACCAGCATCCGCTGTCACCTGAGTTTTTGATCTTAGCCATTCTGACTGGTGTTAGGTGGAATCTCAGGGACGTTTTGATTTGCATTTCCCTGATGACTAAGGATGTTGAACATTTCTTTCAGTACTTCTTGGCCATTTGATATTTCTCACTTGAGAATTCTTTGTTTATCTCTATCCCATTTTTAATAGAATTATTTGATTCTCTGGAGTCTAACCTCTTGAATTCTTTGTATATATTGGATATTAGCCCTCTAGCGGATGTAGGACTAATAAAGTTCTTTTCCCAATCTGTTGGTTGCCATTTTGTCCTATTGACTGTGTCCTTTGCCTTACAAAAGCTTTGCAATTTTATGAGGTTCTATTTGTCTATTGTTGATCTTAGAGCATAAACCATTGGTGTTCTGTTCAGGAACTTTTCCCCTGTGCCCATGTGTTTGAAGCTCTTCCCCACTTTCTCTTCTATTAGTTTTAGTGTATCTGGTTTTTAGTGGAGATCCTTGATCCACTTGGACTTGAGATTTGTACAAGGAGATAAAAATGGATTGATTTGCATTCTTCTACATGCTGACGACCAATTGAACAAGCACAACTTGTTGAAAATGCTGTCTTTTTTCCACTGGATGGTTTTAGCTCCTTTGTCAAAGATCATGTGACCACAGGTGTGTGGGTTCATTTCTGGGTCTTCAGTTCTATTCCACTGACCTACTAGCCTGTCTCTTTACCAATACCATGCAGTTTTTGTCACAATTGCTCTATAATACAACTTGAGGTCAGGGATGGTGATTCCCCCACATTTTCTTTTATTGTTGAGAATAGTTTTTGCTATCCTGGTTTTTTTGTTATTACAAATGAATTTGCAAATTGCTCCTTCTAACCCTATGAAGAACTGAATGGAAATTTTGATGTGGATTGCATTGAATCTGTAGATTGCTTTTAGCAAGATGGCCATTTTTACTATATTAATCCTGCCAATCAATCAGCATGGGAGATCTTTCCATCCTCTGAGATCTTCAATTTCTGTCTTCAGAGATGTTAAGTTCTTGTGTATAAATCTCTCGTTTGCTTGATTATAGTCACAGCAAGGTATTTTATATTATTTGTGACTATTGTGAAGGGTGTTGTTTCCCTAATTTCTTTCTCAGTCTGTTAATCCTTTGAGTAGAGGAAGGCTACTGATTTGTTTGAGTTAATTTTATATCCAGTCACTTTGCCGACATTTTTTTTATCAGCTGTAGGAGTTCTCTGGTGTAATTTTTCAGGTCACTGAAGTATAGTATCATATCATCTGCAAATAGTGATATTTTGACTTCTTCCTTTCCTATTTGTGTTCCTTTGACCTCCCTTTGTTGTCTAATTTCTCTGGCTAGGAGTTTGAGTACTATATTGAATACATAAAGATAGAGTAGGCAGCCTTGTCTAGTCCCTGATTTTAATGGAATTGCTTCAAGTTTCTTTCCATTTAGTTTGATGTTGGTTACTTATTTTCTCTATATTGCTTTTACTATGTTTAGGTATGGGTCTTGCATTCCTTATCTTTCCCAGACTTGTATCATGAGAGGGTGTTGAATTTTGTCAAATGCTTTCTCAGCATCTAATGAGATGATCATGTGGGTTTTTTCCTTTGAGTTTGTTTATATAGTGAATTACATTGATGGATTTCTGTATATTGGATCATCCCTACATCCCAGGCTTGAATTCTATTGATCATGATGGATGATTGTTTTGGTGTGCTCTTGGATTTGGTTTGTGAGAATTTTATTGAGTATTTATGCATTGATATTCATAAGGGAAACTGGTCTGAAGTTCTCTTGCTTTGTTGGGTCTTTCTGTGATTTAGGTATGAATGCAATTGTGGCTTCGCAGAATGAATTGGGTAGTGTTCCTTCTGCTTCTATTTTGTGAAATAGTTTGAAGAGTATTGGTATTAGGTCTTCTTTGAAAGTCTGATAGAATTCTGTATTGAAACCATCAGGTCCTGGGCATGTTTTGGTTGGGAGACTTTTAATGACTCCTTTTGTTTTTTTAGGGGTTATGGGAGTCTTTAAATGATTTATCTGATCCTGATTTAAATTTGCTACCTGGGATCTGTCTAGAAAATTGCACATTTCATCTTGATTTTCCAGTTTTATTGATTTTAGGCTTTTGTAGTAGGATCTGATGATTTTTTGAATTTTTTTGAATTATATCTCCCTTTTCATTTCTGATTTTGTTAATTTAGATACTATTTCTGTGTCCTCTGGTTAGTCTGGCTAAGGGTTTATCTACCTTGTTGAGTTTTTCAAAGAACCAGCTTCTGGTTTTGTTGATTCTTTGTATAGTTTCTTTTGTTTCTACTTGGTTGATTTCAGCCCTGAGTTTGATTATTTCCTGCCATCTACTCCTCTTGGGTGTATTTGCTTCTTTTTGTTCTAGAGCTTTCAGGTGTGCTGTCAAGCTGCTAGTGTATGCTCTTTCCAGTTTCTTTTTGGAGGCACTCAGAGCTATGAGCTTTCCTCTTAGCACTGCTTTCATTGTGTTCCATAAGTTTCAGTACGTTGTACCTTCAGTTTCATTAAATTCTAAAATGTCTTTAATTTCTTTCTTTATTTCTTCCTTGACCAATTTTTATTGAGTAGAGTGTGGTTCAGCTTCCATGTATATGTGGGCTCTCTGTTGTTTTTGTTGTTAGTGAAGACCAGCCTTAGTCTGTGGTGATCTAATAGGGGGCATGGGATAATTTTAATCTTGTATTTGTTTAGGCCTGTTTTGTGACCGAGTATATGGTCAATTTTAGAGAAGGTGCCATGAGCTGCTAAGAAGAAGGTATATTCTTTTGTTTTAGGATGAAATGTTCTATAGATATCTGTTAAATCCATTTGGTCCATAACTTCTGTTAGTTTCACTGTGTCTCTGTTTAGTTTCTGTTTCCATGATCTGTTTATTGATGAGAGTGTGGTGTTGAAGTCTCCCACTATTATTGCGTCAGGTGCAATGTGTGCTCTGAGCTTTAGTAAAGTTTCTTTTATGAATGTTGGTACTCTTGCATTTTAAGCATTGATGTTCAGAATTGAGAATTCAACTTAATAGATTTTTCCTTTGAGGAGTATGAAGTTTCCTTCATTATCTTTTTTGATAACTTTTGGTTGAAAGTCGATTATATGCAATATTAGAATGGCTACACCAGCTTGTTTCTTGGGACCATTTCCTTGGAAATTTTTTTTCCAGCCTTTTACTCTGAGGTAGTTACTGTCCTTGTCACTGAGGTGTGTTTCCTGTATGCAGCAAAATGCTGGGTCCTGTTTATGTATCCAGTCTGTTTGTCTTTGTCTTTTTATTGGGGAATTGAGTTCATTGATGTTAAAAGATATTAAGGAATTGTGATTGTTGCTTCTTGTTATTTTTTGTTAGAGTTGGAGTTATATTTGTGTGGGCATCTTCCTTTGGATTTGTTGAAAGGAGATTACTTTCTTGCTTTTTCTAGGGTGTAGTTTCCCTCCTCGTGTTGGCATTTTCCATCTATTATCCTTTGTAGGGTTGGATTTGCTGGGAACCAACAGATTTGCAGCTTTCTTATTAGCCTGAGAGAAGCCATTTTGTGTAGAAGTTAGGCTTGAAAGTAAATGTAGGCCTGAGTTTCAGGTTCCTGAGAACTAGGCTTTTGTTTAGGTTCTGTCTCCTGGGAGATGGATCCTTTCCCAGGTCAGGGTGACCCCCTTGTGGTTAGGTGGTCAGCAGAGCATAGATGGTTGCCTTGGTAACATGTCCTGGTGGCTGGGAACCTGTACTCCTTGTAATCTCCCACCCCTATAGCATTGTCTAAAGCTCCGATTACATTGTTTTAGAGTCCTTCTATATTGTTTAAGATTCTTATACTTCCTTCTCCTTGTGCCTTATAAAAGCTTGGAAATAAAGTTAATCTTTGGAGCTTGAACAGAGGGACTCTGTCTTGCTCCCAGGTATCTCTGTCTCTTGCCTCATTCCTCATCCTTCAGTCCCCTCCTTAGGTCTACGTCGAATCCAGCAGGCCGGGGCAGGATTTGTGGAAAGATACTGTGTAAATTTGGTTTTGTCATGGAATATCTTGGTTTCTCTATCTACGGTAATTGAGAGTTTTGCTGGATATAGTAGCCTGGACTGGCATTTGTGTTCTTTAGGGTCTATATGACATCTGCCCAGGATCTTCGTCTTTCATAATCTCTGGTGAGAAGTCTGGTGTAATTATGATAGGTCTGCCTTTATATGTTAGTTGACTCTTTCCTTTTCTGCTTTTAATATTCTTTCTTTGTTTTGTGCATTTGGTGTTTTGATTATTATGTGACAGGAGGAATTTCTTTTCTGGTCCCGTCTATCTGCAGTTCTGTAGGCTTCTTGCAAGTTCATGGGCATCTGTTTCTTTAGTTTAGGGAAGTTTTCTTCTATAATTTTGTTGAGCATATTTACTGGCCCTTTAAGTTGTGAATCTTTGCTCTCTTGCATACCTATGATCCTTAAGTTTCATGTTCGCATTGTGTCCTGGGTATTCTGGATGTTTGGGGTTAGGAGCTTTTTCCATTTTGCATTTTCTTTGACTGTTGTGTCAATGTTTTCTATGGCATCTTCTGCACCTGAGATTCTCTCTTCTATCTCTTGTATTCTGTTGGTGATGCCTGCGTCTATGACTCCTGATCCCTTTCCTAGGTTTTCTATCTCCAGGGTTGTCTCCCTTTGTGATTTCTTTATTGTTTCTGATTCCATTTTTAGATCCTGGATGGTTTTGTTCAATTGTGTTTTTCTGCAATTCTTTAAGGGATTTTTGTGTTTCCTCTTTAAAGCCTTCTCCCTGTTTATCTGTGTTCTCCTGTATTTCTTTAAGGGAGTTATTTATGTTCTTCTTAAAGTCCTCTATCATCACCATGGGATGTGATTTTAAATCTGAGTCTTGCTTTCCTGGTGTGTTGGGGTATCCAGGACTTGCTGTAATGGGATAATTGGGTTCTGATGATGCCAAGTAGCCTTGGTTTCTGTTGCTTATGTTCTTGCCCTTTCCTCTTGCCATCTGGTTATCTCTGGTGTTAGTTGGTCTTGCTGTCTCTGGAGCCTGTCCTTGTGAGCATGTGGGCCTGTGATCTTAGGTGTGTCAGCACTCCTGGGAGACCAGATCTCTCTAGGCAGGATTTTTGTATTAAGAGCTGTGCCACAGGGTTAAATCCAGGGCACAGATGGAGACTGGGCTAACTACAGCTTCTTAACAGTGTCAAAACCATGCAAATATCTCAATATTTTACTTATTTTTGTCTAAATGGCTGAATTATTCAAATTGTGCATTTTAGGGGTAATTTGGTCATAGTGAATATAACCTTCTTGATGTATGTCTGTGTTCTTTTAAGTATGTTATTGAGCATTTTGAGTCTAAGTTTATCAGGGATATTGACTTGCCATTGTATTTTTTTGTTGGATGTTACAGTATTAGTGGTTTCATAGAGTTTGAGAGTGCTCCTTCTGTTTCCAATTTTTAAAATAATTGAAGAAGAATTGGCTGTAGATTATCTTTGAATCTGGTAGAATTCTGTTGTGAATCCATCTGGCCCCGCACTTTTTTTTCTTCTTGGTTTAATTTTGGTGGTTTGGCTAGATGTAAAAGTTCACTCATTCCTTTTAGGTTTTTCTGCTTAACAAAGTATAGTTTTATAAAATATTTCCTCATAATATTCTCAGTTTCTTGGGTGTCTGTTTCAATGCTTCCCCATTCATTTCTGATTTTATAATGTGGATCCTCAGTTTTCTATCTTTTGTTTTGTTGTGCCAGTGATCTTCTTGCTTTTTTTTCTCTAAAAACCCAACTTTTATATTCTTTAATTATATATATATTATATATATAATTTTTTTGTTCTTGTTCTGCTTTTAATCAAGGCTCTTAGAGCTGTGAATGTCCCTGTGGAGTTACTACCAAAGTGTCCCAGAAGGTTTGATTTCTTGTTTTCATCTTCAGTTAATTTCAGAAGCTTTCTTTTTTGTTTTTCTTTCATTCTTAATTTCTTCTTTGACAGTCAGGGAGACTCAGCAGGCTAGACTGTAAAGGAGGACATGCATAGGCTAGCTGCCCTTTTAAGTTATTTAAATATCTTCTTTGTTTTTGTTAGGTGTAGCAGCTATTATGTTCTTTCTTCTTAACATCTTTACAGTCTAGCATAGAGCATCACAGTGAACTGTGCCTAGACTAACCATAAAGATCCATCCTGAACATCTAAGCAATGATCAGAAGGGAAATGTGAGGGGCTGTAGGAAGCCCTGTATGAGTGAAGCAGTCAATGCCCATTATCTTAACATGGGCAAATCCTACTGAGGACTCTGAGGCAGCTGGGCCATGGAAACCTGGCAAAGCCATTATTATAAATGCCAGACTAAAGAGTAATGCAAAGTTTTCCTTGGGAATTAGAGTAAGAATGTTTATGAATGTTTAATCAGACTGTGCAAAGTCTAGAAACTTTAGTTTCCTCATCCTGGATATTGCAGCCTGGGACTGTTCACTTACAGAGACTAACTAACTCTTTTCCCTGTGTTATGCCTTATTAGGTATATGTTTATTATCGTGCTGAGGTTCCAGGTTGTTATGGTAGTGTTAGAAAACCCTACCTAATTCCACCCTCACTGTGTCTGTGAACCTGTCTTTTCTTATTCTTTTTTTTTTTTTTTTTTTTTTTTTGGCCCCTAGCTAAGGAGCCATGACATGGGAGTGAATGAAGGTTCTTCTTTTCATTCAACATTAGTTGTCAGTTGTTTTGCTGATCTTAGGCATTCTGTCTGGGGTGAGAGGAAATTACAATCTTGCTTTAATTTGCACTTCCTAATTGCTAAGTATAATGAACAGTTTTCTTTTTTACCTTCTGTTGAGAACTCTCTGTTTTGATCTCTAGTCCATTTTTTAAATCTAGTCATTTGTTTTCTCAATTTTTTTTGAGTTCTTTGTATATTCTAGGTATTAATCCTCTGGCAGTTGTATAGCTGGCAAAGATTCTCTCTCATTCTGTGGGCTTTTTCTTCACTCAATGGATTGTTAGTATTTTACTTTTTTGAGTTTCCACTTGTCAATTATTGGTCTTAATTCCTGGGCAAATGGAGTCCAGCTAAGAAAGTACTTTTCTACACCAGTATGTCATAGAGTACGGCCTGTGTTTTATTCTAGAAGTTTTAGTGTTTCACGATTCAAATTGCAGGTTTTGGTTCACTTGGATTTAATTTTTGTGCATGGTGGTAGATAGGGATCTGATTTCATTTTTCTGTGTGTAGACATCCAGTGTCTCCAGAACAGAACCATTGTGGAGTATGTTGTCTTTTCTCTAGTGAGTGGTGTATGGGTATTTTTGTTTGTTTTGATTTTTGTTTTGTTTGCCTCTTTGTTAAATAATAGATGGCTATAGTTATAAGTATTTGTGTTAGAATCCTTGTGTTTTATTCCAAAGATGTGTGTTGATTTTTTTGTGCCAGTCCTACGTTTGTTTTCATTACTTTAGCACTATAATATATCTTGAAGTCTGGAATGATGATTCCTCAAATATTATTATTTTTATTTCAATATTTTTACTATCTGGGGCATTTTCTGGTTCCATGTGATTTTAGGATGCTTTCTCTATTTCTTTAAGAATGTTGTGGGTAACTTGATTTGTGTTGCATTGAATCTCTTGGTTTTGGCAGAATGGTCATTTCACAACATCAATTTTACCAATCCATTAACACTAGGTATCTTTCCCATGTTCAGTGTCTTCTCAATCTCTTTCTTCAGTGATTTAAAACTTTCATTGTTAAAGTCTTTCACATCCTTAGTAAAGTCAATTCCAAGGTATTTTTATTCTCTTTGATGTGATTCTGAGTATGTCTATGATCTCTTTCTCATACTGATTTTTGGAAGATGATTTTTTTCACCATGCCATTTTGAGGAAATTGTTGATTTTCTCTAATTTATTTTGGTGGGATTTTTTGAGATCTCTTATGTAAAATATCATATCATCTGCAAATTGAGATAATTTGATTTCTTATTTGACTCCTATTTGTATCCTTTTAATTTGTTTTTTTTGTTCAGTTGGTTTTGTTTTGTTTTATTTTCCTTATTACTGTGGCTAGGGCTTCCAGCACTATATTGAAAGGAAGTGGAGATACGTGCATCTCTGTGCCAGTAAGTCATCATCCTACCCAGCCATGAAACCTATGACTAACTATGAAACCAATGAACAACATGGGTAGATATTCATAAAATGCAATTAGTGACATTCACATATTGGCGGTAAATAACTGTCTAATTCAACTTAAGGACACTCAACAGGAAGCAAGTTGTGCCTGGTACTAGAAACCCCAGCCAGGTTCCCAGAGCTAGTAAGGCCATGGATCTTAGAGAATCTACTATGCCAGTTTACTAGACCAGCACAATTCCAAACGTTACCCTTATTTATACCCATAGACAGGGGTAACTATCACCCCTAATCAAAGAATCTATGTTTACAGCAAATGGAAACCATCACAGAGAAACACAACTAAGTACAACATAGATGGAGATCAATGGATTGTGGAGAATCCAGTCACAGCCCCTGTATCTCTGACTTGGGGAACATCATGGAAGAGGGTGTAGATAGGTTCTCATAGCCAGAATACCAGAGAGTCTGCTGGGAAATAGTCTTTCTAGAAATTGCTGTATAAAGAAAACCAGAACAATGACAATATCAATGGACTTGCTTATGTGGGATGGGGGAAAATACCATAGGGTCTCACCCCTAGACAAAGAACTATAGAAAACTAATAACTACTGAGAGTGAAAATTAGCCTCTACAGGGGACGAGGCCCCCTATTGGTTGTCCAATTCACAGTGGTCAGCTCTGAAACCACACAAACAATAACAACAACAAAAATTCAACAGGTGCATTTATGTATTGTGCATATATAAAATATATGTAACAACAATAATGAATATAGGCTATCAAATCAAGAGTGAAAGGTATGGCAGGTATTGAAGGGAGGGTCTCTAGGAGGAGTTGGGGTACAAAAGGGAAAGAATAACATGATGTAATTCTATTTTACTTAAAATATGTTTTTAAATGTTAACAAATTCAGATAAATTGAAATTGTGTATCTTCTCATCATAATGCAATGAAACTTAAATCAATAACAAAAGAATCTCTAGTAATTAAACAAACTCAAGGAGATTAAATAACATGATGGTTGAGTCAAAGAAGAAATCCAGAAGGAAATATACAGATTCCTGTAACTAAACTAAAATGCAAACAGCATAACAAAACCTCTGTCACAAAAACAGTCCTAAGAGGGAAATACAGCATTATGTGCCTAAACTAAAAGATAATAAGGGCATTAATAAATATTTTAATGATGCAACTCAAGACCTTGGACAAACAAGAACAAACTAAATCCAAGTCCGGTATACAGAAAGAAAAAGCAAAAATAATAGGAAAAATTTAAAATGTAGAAATAAAGATAACACAAAGAACCACAAATCTAAGATTTGATTCTTTGAAATGATAAATAGAATCAATAGACCTTTGACATAATGTTATTTCATTTAGTTCCATGAATCTAATGTTAGTCCTCATTGTTGTGTATTGTTTCTTAAAATATTTTCAGTAGTGGTGATTTTAAGGGTGATTAATTTCTTGTTTCTGAACATATCAGTTCTTTATTGATTTGAAAGATAGTAGTTTCCATCCCATTAATTTCCATGTCACATATATAACTCTTCACCTGCTTGTTTTAGCTTTGTTGCTGTAGTGAAAAGTATTGAGTGTTTCCTCTTCTATATTATAATAGTATACTTGTTTTTAAAAGGGACAATAAAGCCAAGGATTGTAGCGATTATGATTTGAAAAAAAAATCACAGTTTACCCCCTTCTTTTAGGCAAGAATAATAACTTTGTGAAGATACTAAAAACTGTATACCCAAACCAAGTCAAGGCTTTGGAGGACTCATGAGACCTATTCATTACATGGCCTACTCTTCAGAAAAGATACAAAACAAACATGAAGCAAGCATTAGGCCAGAATGATGTTATGATCTTAGTAAATTTTACTTTTGAAAGGTAGACTAATACATAGAGATGAATAAATGAAGTCTGATTTGCCTAACATTTAATCAGATGTCTTGGGACACAGAGACTCCACAAGAAACACTTATTTCAATGAAGAGCAAAGTCCCATAGGAAAATTATGTAATCAGGTCTGGAGATGACAAGAGGGAAATATACATAATATGCAGATATAAATACCTCTCCCCTGCCTTTGTCTCTGCATATGCAACACTGATGTGGACAGAACATTTCTGTTTTCTTTAGGGTGTTTGGCTATCTTGGAAGTTGATTCATGACCCCTTCCTGCTGTCTTTGAACTATTTTCAGTCCTTATATTCAACCATCCAGGGGAAAGCTTAGATTTCCAATAAGAGTATTTTCATCAGAAGCCCTATCCAGGTGAGTCTGTGGGCTCTATAGGGGTGATAGAAAAGTTACTGTGGGACTAAAACACGTTCCTAAGGTCACCTGGCCAGGAGCTTACAGTTGTCAGCAGCGACTTACATACTTAACTGATTAGTCCATTGATACAATCATCTGAAGAGAATGGGTGTTGTTAAGGGTCTTAATAATTAATTTGTTGATATAGAGTATTCCATTAAATGTGGAGGAACACACAGTGAAGTGAGATGATTCATATCTCTGAGATAAAACAACAATTTGGTTAGCTTACACTTAACCTATGCCATGAGTCTTTCCATGTGGATTTTAGTTTAGGCTTTTTCTATTTTGTTGACTATGTCTCTCTTCTTACTATTGAGTTTTTTTGTAGCATTGTAGATAATTTTGTTCATGAAATCTACATGTATATATTTTTAAAATGTTCTTTCAAAATGTATGGTTTGCTTTCAAAGAGTTTTTACTTTGACTTGTAATATGTCAGCTAAAGAACTGGTATTATCTTACTCTAGATTCAGAGTCATATAGTCAAGTATTTATTTAAATGCACTGAAACTCGATTCCCAATTAATTTAATAAGCAGTTACTGAGAATGTACTATGTACCACAATGTTTAAGAAACATTATGATATTCATTTATTTATAGGTCACTTCAAGTTCAATTATCAATTCCTCTTGAAAACATTAGAGGGACTGTGAGGACTATATATGCTCTTTCAATTAATGTTACCATTCTATTTAATTTTGTTTAATGCAAATGTTTTAGAATAAATTAGTTAAATCTGACCTTATTCCTCTGCAGTTATTTTTATTACATATCTCCTTTTAAAAGCCTTATTCCATATAATATAAACATATTTCCCTAATTGTGAAAATAGAAATGAAAACAAAACCGAATACTTCTCACTTAGATCTTTAATTACAATTTCAATATGAAGTACACTGTTGGGAATGTGCCTATGATGCGATGCCCTCAGGGATCAGGCACCTTCAGTGCTTTGTCCTGGTGAGTACACAGTATCTTACATAGGATAATGTGGAGAGACTTTGAGACTTTGATAATACCAGGCACAATTATAGTGCTTCTATATTGTTTATCCAAATAGATAAATTTTGAAAGCCCAGAGTAAGGCAGAAAATATCTCTGTGGGGAAATGGGGGTCTAACCTGCTATTGTCTTTCTATACTTGACATACTCCATAGAATCGTGTACACTAATGTTTCACTGTGGAACCTAACACGTTTTTATTACAGAAGTTGAGCAGACTGCTAGTTTTCAGAAGTTGAGGAGTGGGAGTTGAGGGGTAGGAAGCATGAGTAGTACAACAGGAAGTCACAGCAAGATGTGAGAAGACTGTGCCCTATTTTGCACACAGGGGTGATTGTAGCTAATGGATCATAAACTTTAAAGTATCTAAAGGGGAATATCTTAAAGGTTTGAACTATAGGAATTCATGGTGGTAAATATATGAAAAATGTAGACTAGGTTATTATGTCATGTATTCATGTATCACAGTGTTGTATTGTACAATTGGATGTATTATCAAAATAATCTTGAATGGTGCAGGAAAAAATCTTATATTTCATTCACATGATATGTTCTTTTCCCTCTGCATTTTTCACCAAATGGAAGCTCAACCTGTAAGTATGTGAGCACCAAGTTGATAAAATGTTTTATCTTTTGAGAAGTTTGTTTTTATGTCTTATTGTTTTGTGACTCCTCAAGGGATGGGGCAGGGTTTGAAATGCAGCTCAAATCAAGGAAGTTTTTCTTCCTTTCAGTCTCTCAGGAACCACTTGAGCTAATTACAATATTACCCCCCAGAGACTTGTTTTTTAAAATCTGTATCTATCATTGTTTCTGGAACTAATGTATTATGTTTATTTTATCACTGAATAGAAATGATTATAGTAAATATAATCTCAGGAGTATATATGGAGCATGACCAATATTAAATTGTATTTTACAACTATAACAAAGAATCCACTAAAGACATATATAATGCAAGTTTTCTAGGGTAAAGGCTTAGAGTGAGATGGTAGTTCTAAATAAGTCATACCAGGGAATGCCCTAAAAAGCAATACACTCAGACACAAAACAGGAGTTACTGTCCCAATAGTATAGTATAAACTACAGTTTTTCTGTCAGGATAATGTTGCATAATGTTTTATTTAATAATTGAATTACGTCAGGTTGCTTTCTCCTTTTTTTGTTATATTAGCTATATGGAGATGAAAAATGACACACAAATTTCAAAGTTTATTCTCCTGGGAATTTCAGAGGATCCTCTATGGCAACCCCTCCTTTTTGGACTATTTTTGTTCATGTACCTGGTCACTCTGCTTGGAAACCTGCTCATTATCATTGCCACCATTACAGATTCTCATCTTCACACACCCATGTACTTCTTCCTTTCTAACCTATCCTTTGCTGACCTCTGCTTCACTTCTGTTAGCATCCCAAAGATGCTAGTGAATATACAGACAAAGAACAAGGTGATAACATATGAAGGCTGCATTTCTCAAGTGTACTTTTTCATACTGTTTGGAGTTTTGGACAACTTTCTTCTAGCTGTGATGGCCTATGACCGATATGTGGCAATCTGTCACCCTCTGCACTATACAGTCATCATGAACCGCCGCCTCTGTGGATTATTAGTTTTGGGGTCCTGGGTCACAACAGCATTGAATTCCTTGCTGCAAAGTTCAATGGCGCTGCGGCTGTCCTTCTGTACAGACTTGAAAATTCCCCACTTTGTTTGTGAGCTTAATCAACTGGTACTACTTGCCTGTAATGACACATTTCCTAATGACATGGTGATGTACTTTGCAGCTGTACTGCTGGGTGGTGGTCCTCTTGCTGGCATCCTTTACTCTTATTCTAAGATAGTTTCCTCCATACGTGCCATCTCATCATCACAGGGGAAGTACAAAGCATTCTCCACCTGTGCATCCCACCTCTCGGTTGTTTCATTATTCTATTCTACACTTTTGGGTGTGTATCTTAGTTCTTCTTTTACTCAAAACTCACACTCAACTGCACGAGCATCTGTTATGTACAGTGTGGTCACCCCCATGTTGAACCCATTCATCTACAGTCTGAGGAATAAGGACCTAATGGGAGCTCTGAGAAGGCTCTTCAGAAGGAAGCCATGAGAGACACATTTATCAAGAAGTGCCTATGATCTGGGTTGCAAAACCAGCATTGTAACTCCTTAACCAAATAATGAAAGAAAATTTCATCTTTCCACTTACTTCCTAGAGTTTTGATCTCTTTCAAATGCTTTACTGATTTTCTTTACTATCATTAGTGGGGTTTTCTTCTTCTCTTATAAACAACATTTTCCAATTTTCCAGTATTCTTCCCAGTATCATGTCAGAAGCAATTTGTAGATTCTCATGTATTTTATATAACTATGACCTATGCTAGTACTATGGAATAAACTACACTTAATGAAGTCCCTGATGTAATCTTAATATAGAAGAATTTCTACAACTTGTTTTTACTGATTTTCTGTTCACCTTTTTATATTGTTGTCTTAACTATTCTTACTGTCTAGACTTCAATGTCATAGTAATTTGTATTTGCACAAGTTCATAATCATGATTAGAACACTATTTCTATATTCAATTTCTTGTTCATAAGACCATTCTGCTCCTTGGTACAGAAGACTGTGTACTAATATAAAATATGCCTTGCATGTGTACTGGTACTTTTTTCCTGCTATGACCTGTTTTAATGATATTGTGATGTACTTTTCAGCTATCCTGATGAGTATTTGTTCCATTGTTAGTATAATTTACTCTTATTCTAGAATAGTTTTATTGTTCATAAAATCTTTCATACAGAAAGATAAATTTGCAAAAATTAATTGTCTAAATGTGGTTTCCAAGTCAGAAAAGTCCTTTCATATAGAAATATTTAATTATACATTAAATTTCACTAATGGGCTGGAGAGATGGCTCAGCGGTTAAGAGCACTGACTGCTCTTCTAGAGGTACTGAGTTCAATTCCCAGCAACCACATGGTGGCTCACAACCATCTGTAATGGGATCTGATGCCCTTTTCTGGTGTGTCTGAAGACAGCAACAGTGTACTCATATACATAAAATAAATAATTCTTTAAAAAATTTTCAGTAATGTGCTTTCCATAAAATACCCAGTATATGATGTTTGTCTGTTTGTCTAAATGTTAAACCTCAGTATCGGGGCTGGAGAGATGGTCAGCAGTTAAGAGCACTGACTGCTCTTCCAGAGGTCCTGAGTTCAATTCCCAGCAACCACATTGTGGCTCATAACCATCTGTAATGGGATCTGATGCCCTTTTCTGGTTTGCCTGAAGACAGCAACAGTGTATTCATATACATAAAATAAATAAATCTTTAAAAAGAAACCTCAGTATCAAACATAAAGTCACTTATTAAATAACCTGAAATATCAGATACATGTGAAATGGCCTCATTTTTTTCTTAACAATTTTAACTGCTAGGCTAAAGAGATGCATCAGTGATTAAGAACACTGGCTGTTCTTCCAGAGAACCTGGTTCAACTAATAGCACCCACGTGGTGGTTCACAACCATCTGTAACTCCAGCTTCAGGGGATCTGACACTTTTCTGTCCTCTATGGGCAGTGCACTCACACGATGCACATACATACACACAGGAAAATACTCCTAGATATAAAATAAAAGCATGCAAATCTTTTCAAACATTTGAAAGCTTTCTATAAATCTTTTCCTTGCCCTAAATCAATAATATTCCCCTTTAAATATTTCCTCATAAACATTAATGTGCTGTGAGTGAAAACATCTTTAAGTATTATTTTCATTTTGTGTCTTATGTTTTGAAATCTCTTCAGTGCACATGAGCAAAAAAACGGCTTACATAAGAACTTGGTTTAGTCTTCATTGTACTCACTTCTAACAATAAGGTGGGACAGAAGGTAGTCCTACATAAACAATCTGTCTTTCAAATTTCTGCAGAATAGTTAAAATGGAAACCAAACAACAGTCAATTAAAAGATAATTACATGAAAGTTGGTTGTCGTGGCGCATGCCTTTAGTCCCAGCACTCATCAGGCAGAGACGGGCAGATCTCTGAGTTTCAGGCAAGGCTAGTCTACAAAGTGAGTTCCAGGTAGCCAGGGCTACACAGAGAAACTTTCAAAAAACAAAAACAAACAAAACAAAGAATAGTGCTTTATTTATTTTGGATATTAACCCTCTGTCAGATATGTAGTTGCTAAAAATCTTTTGCCATTCTGTTGGCTCCTGCATTATTCTAATAATGGTGTCCTTTGCCATATAGATGCTTCTAAATTTCATGAGGTATTGAAAGATCCCCGAGCTGGGGAGACCCTCACTCAAGTCTCGGGACAGCGCGACCCCCCAAGAACTCACGAAAGACTGTCCTTGCTGCAATCACATGAGGTTTATTGGGGCGGGACGACCAGTGCACTGGGGCCGAGCCCGTATCCTACACAGAGGCAGAGGAGTTCAACCCTGAGGAGCTGAAGTCAGGGGTATTTAAAGAAAAAGCCATGAAGCAAGGAAATTCTGTGTGTCATGGGAAGGTATAGAATGTCCTAAGTTCATCACTCCTGCGGTTAGCTGTTTCCTGAGACAAAAGGTGTAGATTAGCCATTCATTCCTGCAGTCAGCTATTCCCTGAGACAAAAGGTGTAGATTAGCTATTTCCTGGGACAAAGATATGGATTGTTGCGATATCAACCCTGCTGTTAACTATTTTCCTGGTACACAAGGATGATTGTTAGCCATTAGGCGGTGGAATATGGCTATGTTATCTCTGGCTTTAATTTGCTAAGGGGGGTCTAACTTCCCTATAATGGGCTCGGGTCTTTCAGTATCATAGACTAATTTTTGATCATAGTGCCTATGCTCTTGGTATTCTATTTGGAAAGTCTTTTCCTGTGCTAATGAGTTCAAGGCCATTCCCCACTTTCTCTTCTTTCATGTTAAGTATATCTGGTTTTATGTTAAGATGTGTAACTAATTTAGAGTTGAGTTTTGTGCATGGTGATTAGATCTATTTGTATTCTTTTACAAGCAATCCTGCAATCTGACCAGCACCATTTGTTAAAGATGCTGTCTCTTTTCCAGTGTGTATTTCTGGCTTCTTTATCAAAAATCAGGTATCCATATGTGTGTAAATTTATGTCTGTGTCTTCAATTCAATTCCATTGATCGACATGTCTGTTTTGTGCCAATACTATACTGTATTATATTTTTGTAGTACCACTTAAAATCAGGGATGATGAGATCTCCAGTAATTCCTTTATTGCTCATGGCATTTTAGTTATTCTGGGTTTTTGTTTGTTTTTTTGTTTTTCCATGTGAAGCTGAGAATTGTCCTTTCAAGATCTGTAAAGAATTTAGTTGATATTTTGATGAGGATTGCATTGAATCTGCAGATTGCTGTTGGTAGAATGGCCATTTTTACTGTGCTAACCCTAATGAACATAATCATGGGAGATCTTTCCATCTTTTGGTATCTTCAATTTCTTTCTTCAAGGAGTTGAAGTTCTTGTCATGTAGGACTTTTACTTGTTTGGTGAGAGTTACCCCAAGATATTTTATGTTATTTGAAGCTATTATGAAAGGTATTGTTTTCCTCATTTCTTTCTCTGTCTGTTATGTGAATATAAGAAGAGAGTAATTTTTGTGAGTTAAGCTTGTATCCAGCTATTTTGCTGAAAGTATATATCAGCAACAGGAGTTTTCTGGTAGAATTTTAGGGTCACTTTATATATCATGATATCATCTACAAATAGACACCTTTACTTTTTTCCAATTTGTACTTTCTTGATCTCTTTTAGTTGCCTTATTGTTCTAGCTAAGACTTAAAGTACTAAATTGAATAAATATGGAGAGAGTGGACAACCTTGTCTTGTTCATAATTTTATTGGACTTGCTTTGAGTTTCTCTCCATTTAAGCCATTTGGTCATAGGCTGCTGTTAAATTGCCTTTGTCATACTGAGCTATGGGGCTTTCTAATATCTCCAGGACTTTTACCATTAAGGACTGTTGGATTTTTGTCAAAGACTTTTTCTACAGCTTATGAGATGATTGTGTGGCTTTTGTCTTGTAATTTGTTTATATGGTGGATTACATTTATTGGTTTACATATATTGAATCATCTCTGCATCTATTGACTTGATTACAATGAATGATATTTCGGATATGTACTTGGATTTGTTTTGCAAGAATTTTATTGAGGTTTTTGCATCTGTGTTCATATGGAATTGGTCTGTAATTTTATTTGTTGAGTATTTATGTGATTTGGGTATCAGGGTAACTCTCACCTCATAAAACCAATTGGACATGTTCCTTCTGTTTCTATTTCATAGAATAACTTTAGGAGTATTTACATTAATTCTTCTTTGACACTCTAGTAGAATTCTGCACTAAAACTATGTGGCTCTTGGCATTTTTCTTTCTTTGTTTTCCAAAACAGGGTTTCTCTGAGTGTAGCTCTGGCTGTCCTGGAACCCTTTGTGTAGACCAAGCTAGGCTCAAACTCACAGAGATCCACTTGCCTCTGTTAGGTGGGAGACTTGTAATTACTGTTTCCATTTGAATATAGGGATTATATTTCTGTTTAAATTGCTAATGTAATCATGATTTAACTTTAGTAAATGGTATGAATCAAGAAAGTTAACCATTTCTTTTATATTTTCCAATTTGTTGGAGGACATGCTTTTAAGCATGAGTCTCTATATTTCCTCAATGTTTCATGTTGTGTCCCCATTTTCACCTTATTTTTTTAGTCTGAATATTCTCTCTGTGTGTTTTAGTTAATTCCCATAAGGCCTTTTTAGTCTGTCTTACTTTCTCAAGAAACCAACTCTTTGCTTCATTCATTCTTCATACTGTTTTCTATTTTATTGATTTCAGCCCTGAATTTGATTACTTGCCATCTATTCCTTTTGAGTGTGATTTCTTTGTTTTGTACTAGAGCTTTCAACTGTGCTGTTAAGTCACTATTATAAGAACTCTCCTTTGTTTTTATGTAGGCACTTAGTGCTATGTACTTACCTGTTAGAACCAACTTCATTGTGTTCTATAAGATTGTGTTTTCATTTTCAGTAAACTCTAACAAAGCCTTTAATTTCTTTCCTAATATCTGTCTTAGTCCATCTCTCATTCAGTAGGGGGTTGTGTAGTTTCTTTGAGTTTTACCTTTCTTTTGTTTCTAATATACAGTTTTTATCAGTAGTGGTCAGATAGGTACCCAATGTACTATTTCAATTTTCTTGTATCTGGTGAGACTTGCTTTGTGTCAATCTTATAGAAAGTTCTATGAGGTACTGAGAAGATTGTATGTTCTTTTGCATTTGGGTAAAATATTCCATAAATATCTGCTAGGTCCATTTGGTTTATGATGGCAGTTAACTCCCACATTTTACTGTTTGTTTTTTTGTCTGGATAACCTGTATATTGGCATGAGGGAGTGTGTAAGTTCCCCACTGTCACTGTTTGAGAGTCAATATGGGAGTTAAGCTGTAATAGCATTTCTTTTATGAACTTGGGTGCTCTTGTGTTTGGTGCATAGATTTTAAGAATTCAAAGTCATGTTGGTGGAATTTTCATTTGATATAGTATCATCTCATTGGTCTTGGCTTGAAGTCTATTTTGAGATATTAAAATGGCTATGCCAGCTTGCTTCTTAGGTCCATTTGCTTTGAGTATATTTTTCCAATCCTTTACCCCAAGGTAATATATGTCCTTGATGTTGAGGTATGTTTCTTAGATGCAGCAGAAGGATGTATACTGTTTTCACATCCATTATGTTAATCTGCATCTTTTTCTTGGGGAATTGAATCTATTGATATTGAGAGATATCAATGATTGTTGATTCTTGTTATTTTGTTGGTGGTGGTGGTGGTGATGGTGGTAGTTCTGTTTGTTTGTTTGTTTGTTTGTTTGTTTTGTGTGTACATGTATATGTATGCTTCCCTTCTTTGCTTTTGCTGGTGTGAGATCATCTCCTGTGTTTTCATGGGTGTAGTTAACCTCCTGGGGTTAGATTTTTTCCTTTGAGTACCTTCTGTAGAGCTGGATTTATAGATATATATTGTTTAAATTTGACTTTAGCATTGAACATCTTATTTTCTCCATCTAGGTTGATTGAAAATTTTACTGGATATAGTACTCTGGTCTGGCAATTGTGGTCTTTTAGAGTCTGGAAGAGATCTATCGAGGCTTTTGGAGTCTCCATTGAGAAGTCAGGTACAATTTTAATAGGTCTGCCTTTATATGCTATTTGGCCTTCTTCCTTTACAGCTTTTAATAGTCTTTGTTCTGTATGTCTAGTATTTTGGTTATTATATAGTGAGGGACTTTCTTTTCTGGTCCAATCTATCTGGTGTTTTATACACTTATAATTTTATAGGCATCTACTTCTTTAGGTTAGGAAATTTTTCTTCTATGTTTTTGTTGAAAATATTTTCTGAACTTTTGAGTTGGTGTGAGGCAGTGATCTGTGACAGGCAGTTTGGCACCCAGTTGAGCACAGACTTAAAATCTGCGTGACCCCATGGAACAATCCACAAGGGAACGGAAAACTTTATGCCAAAGCTCCCAGGAGGCTTTTGTCTCCAGTTATGGTCACATCCCACCCCTCCTCAGGTAGAGGCATGGTCACACAGCCCCAAGCCATCCCCATGTTAATGAGACACCTAGAGGCTTAGCCACACCCCTTCCCAGTTACTATATCTGCCTCACCTCTCCCAGAAAGGCGGGGCTACAATTCCATTCAGGCCACTCCACATGATGAAAATAAATGTCTTAGAATTATGAACTGTCTCTTCATCTGGACCCGCCGTGGGAAGTGAGGGATCTGGTCCTTGATTAAGGAGCCTTGTCTAATTTGGGCTTCCCAGAGCTCCCAGATGGTACCCATTCTCCCAAGCCTAAGCAGCTAGCCTGGCGCCCCAAGCTACTGAAACCCAGTCTTGGCAGGAACCCCAGCTGCTCTCTGGCTAGTCTGTCTGCGACACCCTGTGGCGACTGTGGTGTCCCGGGCTAGAGAACCCATGGAGATGGCTGCCTAGCATTCCCCAAGAATGGCTCCCTCCTCCACCCACAGGCAGAGCCCGCAAAGGCTTCCCACAGCCCCCACCTGCCCGTCAGACTGTGTGGGAAGACGCATGGCCATTTCCCGTGTGTCTCCTGTTCCACCCAGAGCCGCTGCACCCGGGACAGACACGTGAGGCTTCATCCCACCACACCAGGCATGTTACCACAAGTTGGGATTCTTTTCCTTCTTCTATGATGATGATGAGGAGGAGGAGGAAGAAGATGATGATGATGTTTGGTCTTTTCATAGTATCCCAGATTTCTTGGATGTTTTACCTCAGGAATTTTTAGAATTAACATTTTCTTTCACTGATATATTAATTTCTTCTATTGTATCTTCAATATCTGAGATTTTCTCTGCCTTATCTTGGATTCTGTCAGTAAAACTTGCCTCTGCAATTCCTGTTCAAATTCCTAAATTTTTTAATTCCAGAATTTGTGTTTCCTGTATTGTTTCTATTCCCATATTCTGTTCTTAAACAGTTTTATTTGTTTCTTTCAACTGTTTTTTTTTTTTTTCTTTGCCTTTCTTGAAGAAATGTATTAATTTCTTCTCATTGTTGGTTTGTGTTTTCCTGGATTTAATTAAGGGATTTATTCATTTCTTCCAATTGCTGGGCTTTTTTTCTTGCTTTATTTAAGAGATTTATTCATTTTTTCCAATTGTTGATTTGTGTCTTCTTGGCTTTTAAAAATGGATTTATTCATTTCCTCTTTAAGGACCTCTATCATCTTCATATAGTTGGTTTTACGGTCCTTTTCTTGTGGTTCAGCTATGTTGAAATATTCATGGGCTGCTGCTGTGTTAGGCTTGTGGTAGTCTAGTAGGGACATATTGTCCTATTGTCCTGGTTGTCATCGATTATGTTCTTATGATGGCATTTAAGCATCTTCAGTTGGGGTGATTATTGGTCTAGGTACAAATTCTTGTGTTTGTTTTTATTGGGTAGGTGTCTTGTTTCTTGATTTATGTTTCTTCTTTGAATGGTCAGATAGTGTGATGGACGTGTGTTGCCTGTTTTACTAGATTGCTCATCTCATGTGCTCACAGGACATGCCTGCTGATGTTTGAGGTGGGAATGCATTGGTGAAGAGGAAGAAGGAGGTCAAGAGGAGATGGTCCATGAGATCCACAGGGAATGTGGAAAAATTAGAAAGGAAACTGCAGCTGGTGATTAAAGCAATAGGGGTGAGCTTGAGAGATTGGTTGTGGGGAAACAGAAAGAGTAGAGGTACATGGGTAGCCTACTTGTGTTTTCTGGTAGCTCTTCCCTGTCTTTCTAAACCTTTCAGTCTACACTACCTACCATCAGCAATTTTTCATTGGAATCTTCAGAGGAAAAGATTAGGACACTTCCTCACAGAGTAAAGTCTTGGATACTGACATCAGTATTTGTGTGTGTGTGTGTGTGTGTGTGTGTGTGTGTATTCTGTTGAGTTCTATGTTATTTACTTTGTTTTGATTTCCACCTTGTTTCCATGGTAGTCAGAGAAACATAGCTTTATAAATTTACATAGAAATAAATTAAACTTACACAAGAGAATGTGTTACATACAGCTCTTGGTGCTTTCATAGGAAATTCATAAGCATGTTTCACACATGTGTTTTGTGTGCATGTTATACACAGAAACACAAACAGTATTTCAATGTACAGAAGTTGATAGTGAGAGTTAATTTTAACATATATTTCTCTTTTAGTTATTTCTTTCATTTCTTCAGAATATCATACATTCCAGCATTTTCCGTTGCCATTTCCTCCCTGCACGTCCTTCCATATAGCCTTCTCTGGTCCCCATACATGTGTATTCCTAAATTTATAAACACAGTCTGCTCAGTCTGTGTGTATATCTCAGGGCTGACCATTTGGATCGGACAACCAATCTGTGCACCTGTGAGACATAGTGTAAGATAATTGTCCTTTAACATCTTCCAGACTTCAATTGCAAAACAATCTTAAAGCTACTTTCACACGTTCTTGAAAGAATAGAGACTCTGTAGTCTTTATTGAAACTTAATTAAAATACCTCATAGTCTTTCCCAGTTGCTCGTGTGCTATTTAATTTCCACTCTTGTCCTTGTCTGGCTATCCTACGTATTGTGCAGAGTGTGATCACAGGATTTCACTCTGGCTTTCCTTACATCTCTCAGTCTTGATTATCTCAGTACAATGAATTTGATACGATGCAGAGGGTGGCCTATTCCACAGGTAAAGTATGTTATAGTAGTACAAGAGGCACTGAAAAGAGTGAAAATGAGCAGTGGTCACAGGGGCCAGTGTGCAGGAAAGTCTTCAGAGTGGGGCGTGATCAGATGCCAGAGACCCCTCTACTGCTCTTCTTATTGACCTAGGCTTCACAGTGTTTTCTAAAGTGTTCAGGACAGGTGTGTGTGTGTGTGTGTGTGTGTGTGTGTGTGTGTGTGTGTGTGTGTGTGTGTCTGTGTGTGTGTGTGTGTGTGTGTGTGTCTGTGTGTGTGTGTGGTGCCACTTGGATTCCATATGAGCTTTCCTTTGGGGAAAAGGGAACTAATTTTCTTGGAGATGGACTACATTAACACAGTTTCTGAAGCCTGACCTTGAGTGAGATGCTTCCTAGTCCAACAACAGATGGACATGTTGCTAAGAGAAAGCAACCTTCCTCCCACTATGCATCTCTTGGAAGTTTGATCTTGGCATCACCATCTCTAATAATATATCAGATCATTTTTTTTTTGGATATTTACTTTATTTACATTTCAAATGTTTTCCCCTTTAAAAACCCCCTATGCCATCCTCCCTCCCACTGCCTCTATGAGGGTGCTCCTTCACCCACTAAACTAATCATGTCTTCCCTCTGTAGCATTTCTGAACACAGAGGCATAAAATACCCTCAGGTACAGGGGCCTCTCCTCCCATTGATGTCCAACAGAGTCCTCCTTTGCCACATATGCATCCAGCACAATGGATCCCTCCATGTGTGTACTTTGGTTGGCAGCCCAGTCTCTAGGAGCTCCAGGAGATCTGGCCAGTTGACACAGTTGCTCCCTCCATGGGGCTGCAAACCCCCTCAGCTCCTTCAGTCCCTTCTCCAACTCCTACATGTGGGACCCCATGCTCAGTCCAATGGTTGACTACGAGCATCCGCCTCTGTATTTGTCAAGCTCTGGCAAAGTATCTCAGGAAGAAGCTTATTGTGCTTTCATCAGCAAACACTTCCCAGCATCCACAATAACATCCAAGTTTGATGGTTATATATATGATGTATCCACAGGTGAGGCAGTATCTGGATGGCCTCTCCTTGACTCTCTACTCCACACTTTGTCTCCATATTTCCTCCTGTGAGTATTTGGTTCACCCTTCTAAGAAACACTGAAGGATCCATATTTAGGTTTTCCTCCTTCTTTAGGCTTCATATGGTCTGTGAATTGAATCTTGGGTATTGTGAACTTTTGGGCTAATATCCACTTATCAGTGAGTATATAACATGTTTGTCCTTTTGTGACTGAATTATCTCGCTCAGGATATTTTCAAGTTCTATCCATTTGCCTACGAATTTCATGAAGTCATTGTTTTTAATAGCTGAGTAGTATTCCATTGTGTAAATGTACCACATTTTCTGTATCCATTCCTCTGATGAGGGACATCTGGGTTGTTTCCAGCTTCCAGCTATTATAAATATGGCTGCTATGAACATAGTGGAGCAAGTGTCCTTATTACATGCTGGAGCATCTTCTGGGAATATGTGCAGGAGTGATATAGCTGGGTCCTCAGGTAGTACTATGTTGAGTTTTC
Organism: Uromys caudimaculatus; assembly: GCA_028551405.1. NCBI lineage: Eukaryota > Metazoa > Chordata > Mammalia > Rodentia > Muridae > Uromys > Uromys caudimaculatus. The sequence goes on from CM052713.1 coordinate 2,354,078, forward strand.
TGAGGGTCCACCAAAGTGTTTTCCAGAGTTGTTGTACCAACTTGCAATCCCACCAACAATGTAGGAGTGTTCCTCTTTCTCCACATCCTCACCAGCATCTGCTGTCACCTGAGTTTTTGATCTTAGCCATTCTGACTGGTGTGAGGTGGAATCTCAGGGTTGTTTTGATTTGCATTTCCCTGATGACTAAGGATGTTGAACATTTCTTTAGGTGCTTCTCAGCCCTTCAAGTTTCTTCAGTTGAGAATTCTCTGTTTAGCTCTGTTCCCCACTTTTTGATAGGGTTATTTGTTTCTCTGGAGTCTAACTTCTTGAGTTCTTTGTATATATTGGATATTAGCCCTTTATTGGATGTAAGATTGGTAAAGATCTTTTCCCAATCTGTTGGTTGCCGTTTTGTCCTTTTGACAGTGTCCTTTGCCTTACAGAAGCTTTGCAAATTTATGAGGCCTCATTTGTTGATTCTTGATCTTAGAGCATAAGCCATTGGTGTTCTGTTCAGGAGCTTTTCCCCTCTGCCCATGTGTTCAAGACTTTCCACCACTTTCTCTTCTATTAGATTCAGTATATCTGGTTTTATATGGAGGTCCTTGATCCATTTGGGCTTGAACTTTGTACAGGGAGATAGGAATGGATAAATTTGCATTCTTCTCGATGTTGACCACCAGTTGACCCAGCACCATTTATTGAAAATGCTGTCTTTTTTCCACTGGTTGGTTTTAGCTCCTTTGTGACAGTTCAAGTGATCGTAGGTATGTTGGTTCATTTCTGGGTCTTCAATTCTATTCCATTCATCTAGCTGCCTGTAACTTTACCAATACCATGCAGTTTTTTATCACTACTCCTCTGTAGTACAGCTTAAGTTCAGAGATGCTGATTCCCCCAGAAGTTCTTTTGTTGTTGAGAATAGTTTTTGCTATCCTGGGTTTTTTGTTATTCCAAATGATTTGAGAATTGCTCTTTCTAAGTTGATGATGAATTGAGTTGGAATTTCTATGGGGATGGCATTAAATCTGTAGATTGCTTTTGGCAAGATGGCCATTTTTACTATATTAATTGTGCCAATCCATGAGCATGGGAGATCTTTCCATTTTCTGAAGTCTTTGTCCGTAACTTTATTCAGAGACTTGAAGTTCTTGTCATACAGGTATTTCACTTGTTTGGTTAGAGTCACACCAAGATACTTTATATTGGTTGTGACTATTGTGAAGGGTGTGATTTCCCTAATTCCTTTCTCAGCCTGTTTATTCTTCAAGTATAGGAGGGCTACTGATTTGAGTTAATATTATATCCAGCCACTTTGCTGAAGCTGTTTATCAGCTGCAGCAGTTCTCTGGTGGAGATTTTCAGGTCACTTAAGTATATGATCATATCATCTGCAAATAGTGATATTTTGATTTCTTCCTTTTCAATTTGTATCCCTTTGACCTCTTTTTGTTGTCCAGTTGCTCTAGCTAGAACTTCAAGTACTATATTGAATAGACAGGGAGAGAGAGGGCAGTCTTGCCTAGTCCCTGATTTTAGTGAGATTGCTTCAAGTTTCTTTTCACTTAGTTTGATGTTGGCTACTGGTTTGCTGTATATTGCTTTTACTATGTTTAGGTATGTGCCTTGAATTCTTGATCTTTCCAAGAATTTAATCATGAAGGGATGTTGAATTTTGTCAAATGCTTTTTCAGCATCTAATGAAATGACCATGTGTTTTTTTCCTTGAGTTTGTTTATGTAGTGGTTTACATTGATTGATTTCCGGGTATTGAACCATCCCTGCATCCCTGGGATGAAGCTTACTTGATTATTGGTGAATGAACATTTTGATGTGATCTTGGATTCAGTTTTCGAGAATTTTATTGAGTATTTTTGTGTCGATATTCATAAGGGAAATTGGTCTGAAGTTTTCTTTCTTTTTTGGGTTTTTATGAGATTTTGATATCAGTGTAACTGTGGCTTCATAAAACACATTGTATAGTGTTCCTTCTGTTTCTATTTTGTGAAACAGTTTGAATAGTATTAGTATTAGGTCTTCTTTGAAGGTCTGATAGAATTCTTAACTAAACCCATCTGGTAATGGGCTTTTTTTTTGGTTGGGAGACTTTTAATGAGTGCTTCTATTTCTTTAAGAGTTATGGGAGTGTTTAGATGGTTAATCTGATCCTGGCATAACTTTGGTATTAGTTATCTGTCTAGAAAATAGTCCATTTCATCCAGATTTTCCAATTTTTTTGAGTATAGGCTTTTGTAGTAGGATCTGATGATTTTTGAATTCCCACAGTTTATGTTATATGCCCCTTTTCATTTCTAATTTTGTTAATTTGGATATGTCTCTGTGCCCTCTGGTTAGTCTGGCTAAAGGTTTATCTATCTTGTTGATTTTTCTCAAAGAACCAGCTCCTGGTTTTGTTGATTCTTTGTATAGTTTCTTTTGTTTCTACTTGGTTGATTTCAGCCCTGAGTTTGATTATTGCTTGCCTTCTACTCCTCTTGGGTGTATTAGCTTCTTTTTGTTCTAGAGCTTTCAGGTGTGCTGTTAAGCTGTTAGTGTGTGCTCTCCCCAGTTTCTTTTTGGAGGCACTAAAAGCTATGAGATTTCCTCTCAACACTGCTTTCATTGTGTCCCATAAATTTGGGTATGTTGTACTTACATTTTCATTAAATTCAAGGAAGTCCTTAATTTCTTTCTTTATTTCTTCCTTGACCAAGTTATAATTGAGTAAAGCATTGTTCAGCTTCTATGTGTATGTGGACTTTCTGTTGTTATTGTTGCCATTGAAGATCAGCCTTAATCTGTAGTGATCTGATAGGAGGCATGGGATTAATTCAATCTTCTTGTATCTGTTGAGCTTTGTTTTGTGACCGATTATATGGTCAATTTTGGAGAAGGTACCATGAGGTGCTGAGAAGAAGGTATATTCTTTTGATTTAAGATGAAATGTTCTATAGATATCTGTTAAAATCCATTTGGTTCATAATTTCTGTTAGTTTCACTGTGTCTCTGTCTAGTTTGTGTTTCCAAGATGTGTCCATTGATGAGAGTGTGGTGTTGAATTCTCCCACTATTATTGCGTGAGGTGCAGTGTGTGCTTTGAGCTTTTGCAGAGTTCTTTTATGAATGTGAGTGGTCTTGCTTTCTTTTTTTTTTTTTTTTTTTTTTTTTTTTTTACTTATTTGGGTCATGTTTTTTGTTTTTTGTTTTTTGTTTTTCCTCCTTTTTTATTTTTGATACTTTATGTACATTTCCAATGTTTCCCCTTTTCTGAGTCTCCTCTTTGGATACCCCCCATCCCCTCCCCAACCCGCCTCTAGGAGGGAATTCCACCTCCACCCCCCCCCCCGTCCACCCATCCCCATATTCCCGCCTTGACATTCCCCTTTACTGAGGCCTCTAACATCCTCAGGCCCAAGGGACTTTCCTCTCTCCCTGATG
>CM052713.1:2358000-2392924 GCA_028551405.1 Uromys caudimaculatus
CAGTTTAGCTATAATTTAAGTTTTCTTGTAACATTAAAGCACAATCATAATTTTGGAAAACAAACTCAATTTTAAACAATAAAATTAATACCAAGAGTATTACTATCATTATAAAGTTTGGCGGTCAATTCTTATCTCTGAATGCTTGACCGTACAACTTTTAATACCTTAAAGAGATATTGTCCTGATTTCTAGGATAAGAAGTATATAAAGTATTACCCAATTTAAACATCCCTTTAAAAACTCGTTCCCTTGGTTGGCTCAAGTCAAGTTTTCTGTTGTCTAGACTGACTCAAACCTTAATTATTGGTTTTAAATTCCACCTTTTGTCACCAAAATCACATTTTTTTCCCTATGGCTAGCAAAATAGGTAGCAGAATATGTCAAGGCCAAAGCCTTTGTCTCTGACAACAATCCCCATCAAAATCCCAACACAATTCTTTCCATATCATCAAAGAACAATTTTCAACTTCATATGGAAACACCAAAGACCAGTTAGCTAAAACACTCCTGAATAATGAAAACTACTGAAGGTATCACCATTCCTGATTTCAAGTTGTATTATAAAACTATAGTAACAAAACTGAATGGTATTAGCACAAAACCAGACACATTCATTAATGGGACAGAACTGAAGACCCAGACACAAATCCACACACCCATGAATTACTGAGTTTTGATAAAGAAGCCAGAAATACACACTTGAAAGAGCACATCATTGTTAATAGATGGCAAACTGAATGCTGCTTGTAGAATAATCCAAAGAGAGATATACTTTTCACTCTGCACAAAACTCAACTCTGAATGGATCTAAGACCTCAACATGAAACCAGATACACTGAACCTGAAAGAAGATGAAGTGCGGGATAGCCTTGAACTCATTGGCATAGAAAATGACTTTTGTAGTTTAGTTAGTATTGACTTACAGCTTGAACAGAACACCATTAGTACATGCACTAAGACAATACACAGGACCTCATGAATCTACAAAGCTTCTCTATGGCAAAGGACACTATCATTCAGACAAAGCAGCAGCCTACAGAATGAGAAAAGAGTCCTTTTTACTAACTATACATCCAATATAAGGCTAATATTCTGAATATAGAAAAAAACAAAACAACTAGATATTAATTAAAAAGCCCAATTAAAAATGTGATACAAATCTAAATAGAGAATTCTCAAGAGTGGAAACTCAAATGTCTGAGAAACAAACAGTGTTTACCATCTTTAGCCACCAGAGAAATGCAAATCAAAACTACTTTGAGATTCAATCTTATACCTGTCAGAATGGCTAAGATCAATAACACAAGTGACAGCTCATGCTGGCGAGGGTGTAGAGTAAGGGGAACATTCATCCTTTGCTGGTGAGACTGCAAGCTAGTACAGATGCCACGGAAATCAATGTGGCAGTTCCTCAAAAAGCTGTGGATAGCTCTACCTCAAGATCCAGCTATACCACTTTTGGACATACAATGCATGGTAGATTCATCCTGTCACATAGACACCTGCTCAGCCATGTTCATTGCTGCTTTCTTCATAATAGCCAGAAATTGTAAACAACCTATATATCCCTCAACAAATGAATAGATTAAAATGGTAGCACATTTACACAATAGAGTTAAAAAATGAAATTCCCAGAAATTAATGGAACTAGAAAAAATTATCCCAGGTAAAGTAATGCAGACTCAGAAATATGAACATTGTGTGTACTCACTTATATGTGAATATTAGCTGTTGAGTCTGATAATCAAGCTATAATATCTAGTATAGAATAGGGTGTAACACTCAAGTAAAGTCTAGAAAAACAAAAGTTATTGGAATTGCAGAGAAGAAAGAAAAATATGACTATGTATTTATTTCTTTCAACACCAATAGATAATTTTTAGGTTAGATTAATGTTGAATTTGTTTTAGAAAGTACTTTTAACTGGAAAAATTAAGTTTATCTTTCATATTAATCTCAAATTTTGTCAGGTTCATTTGTAACATAACTAGAATATTTTAGAACAGCAATTGTTAAGTTATCATTAATAAAATAATGTCAAATAAAATGTAAATCTTGAGAAAAATATTCAAAAATATCTCTAAAATATGAAGCCTTTTTAAAAGCTCTAAGTTTTTCAGTTGTGGGCTCCTGTAAAAGTTTAAGTTTAATACTTTCTTACTTCACCAGGGAAGAACCAGAGCACAGTTACAATCTGAACAAAACCAAAGCAAACTCCAACATTATAAATAACCTAGAGTCCCATGTCTGGAACTCACTCACAGTCTTCTGGACTCCTCCAAAGGGACTTGGTCACTTTTATAGCTTTACCCTATGTCGTCTACACACCTTGTCTCCTAGGTTAAAGCTATGTGTACACCACAGCTACTTCTGTCCTTGGTTGTCAGATAGTACTAGCATCTCCAAAATGTTGGGGTCTCCTGATGTAGCTGGGCTGCACTTTCACAAATAGCCTCCCATAGGCTTTCTTCATAGTACCAAGACTCAACTTGTCTCCATGACCCTTTCAATCTGGGGCTTCAACTGCCATTGAGACTGCACCTTCACCAATGTCTGTCACAATACCAAGCCTCAACAGTTGTCCCTGACCCCTTCATGAACCAAACTAGTACTGCCTGGTGACTCTTACATTACCAAGTTCAGATGCCAGCATGAGGTACAACCTTAGCCAACTCTGGAATACAGCTTGTGTGTGCTGATCCCAAGGAAACACTTTCCAGAAGAGTCTACCTCAATGACACTGGTGTCTCCATAGTCATAGACACTGGTGTCTCCATAGTCAATGACACTGGTATCTCCATAGTGAATGACACCGGTGTCTCCATAGTCATAGAGGACTCCCCAGCGCCAGCTGACTGGCACCCACTGTCCTAGCAAAGCTGTTTTTACTCCAAGAACTACTGGAGTAAAACCTTAACTTGTTTATGTCTTGTTTACCAATTACACCCAATTCTGTGCTCCTGTGGTGACCAGACATCACAAATTATTCATTCAAATTATCATGGTAACGGCCCTCTGCTTCCCTCTGAAACTTCACAAATCAGGTCTTGATCATCTCCATTTCTTTCAACACTTTTATCTTCTTAGCTCCCACAGAACTCACCACACTTCAGACACAATGGCTTTTCTAGGTCCTTTCATGATTCTTCCAAAAACATATGGTCAGGTTTGTCACAACAATACCCCATGATCCTCATACCAATTTCTGTCTTAGTTGATATTGCTGCAATGAAATACCATAACCAAAAGCAACTTGAAGTGGAAAGGATTTATTTTTCTTATACTTTTATATTACTGTTCATCACTGCAGGAAGTCAGGACAGGAAATCAAGGCAGAAACCTGGAGGCAGGTGGTGATGCAGAGACCATGGAGGGGTGCTGCTTGCTGGGTAGCTAGCTCTTCATGGCTTGCTCAGTCTGCTTCTTATGGAACCTAGGGTCATCAGCCCAGGGCGTATCCTGAACTAAAAGGGCTGGGCCCTCCCCCATCAATCACTAACTAAGAAAATGCCTTAGAGGCCTGCCTACCTCTAGCTCTATATTATAGAGCATTTTCTTAGATAATGTTCCTTCTGCTCCAGATTCCTCTAGGTCATTTGTTCTCAACTTTCCTAGGTCTGCAACCCTTTAATATGTAGTTCCTAATGTTGTGGTGAGCCCAAACATAAAATTACTTCATTGCTACTTCATAACTGCAATTTTATTACTATTATGAATCAGAATGTGATATGTGTTATGCAGGATATCTGATATTTGACCCTGGGAAAATGTCATTCAACCTTTCCGAAGGGGTCGTGACCCCCAGGCTGAGAAACACTGCCCTTTCGAGTGTAGACATAAAACTAGCCAGCCCTCCTGCCCTTACCTCCAGTCTTCTGGTTAACAGGTATGTGCTTCCATATCTGTTGGGCTTCTTAAATATGATACCAAAAAATCAAACAACCAAAGAAAAATATAAGTTGAGCTTTATTAAAACAAAAATGTTTTATGCATCACAAACACCATGGAGGTAGGGTAAGACTTAGCATGTGACAGACTGAGTTCAAACTATATGAAGAGATCTAATCCAAAGAATAGCAGAAAATATGTGTAAATCACAAGAGGCATTATATTTAGCATAAATAGTTCTTAGTCACTTACAGTAGTATATACTGATAACACCTGCATTTCGGAGCTCATCCTCAGCTGCATAACCAAGCAGAGGCCAGTCTGAGATCTTAACAAAACAAAACAAAACATTCTTAAAAATAAACAGCAAAAGAACAAATGGTGAACCAATCTTTTTTCCTACCTTCCTTTTTAAAAAAAACTCTTCCTTTCTTCCTTCCTTTCTTTTTCTTTCTTTCTTTCTTTCTTTCTTTCTTTCTTTCTTTCTTTCTTTCTTTCTTTCTTTCTTTCTTCCTCTCTTTCTTTCTTTCAAGACAGGGTCTCAACCTATGTAGTTAAGGATGATTTTCAATTTCTGATTCTCCCATTTCCACTTCCCAAGCAAAACACAGCAATTTAAAAACTATCAAAAGAGGTTAGGAATGTAATTTAGTTGGTAGTACGTTTGCCTAATACATATGAAACTTTGGATTCAATCCCTGCCACCATATAAACCAGGCAGGCTATCACATGCTTGTAATTCTAGCACTTGAAAGGGGTGACAGGAGGATTAGAAGTTCAAAGTCACTATTGGCTACATAGTGAGTTCCAGGTCAGCCTTGGATACATTTGTCTGTTTCTGAATATTAAACAAAAAAATTACATAGGTTAAATAAAACAGAACAATCAAGCAAAAAATCCCTAAAGGTATTTGTCTAAATTTCGGCCATTCTGCTCTGAATATTGTATCTCCAAGAAGAATGAAAATGTGTCTACACAAAACTTGTGAGCAAATTTTTATTCCAATGTTACTCATAAAAGCTAAAAAGATGGACATTGTCATAGATTTCATTAGTGGTCTTCCAAGTTTCACGTGTGAAACTTTGGCACTACTGGAAAGGGGCAGGATCTCTAAGGTCTAAGAAGGGGGCTGCTGTGTCTGGTGTACATGGCTGTCATTTCACCATCAGAAAACTGAGCAAGAAAATAAATATGAGGGCAGCCTGGGCACATACTAAAATCCTGTTTAAAGAAATCCAAGCCTGGTGATTCATGTCTGTAATGCCGTCTACTTAGTAGGCTGAGGCAGGGGGAGCTCAAGATCACACACTTGCCTGGGCTCGTTCATGCTTCTTTCATTTGTTTTACATCTTTTCATATTCTTTACCTGAGACATTCAATTTCTGTCCTTTATCATCAGGCCTTGCACTGTATCTATTCTGCCCAGACTTCCCACCCTAAGTTTTTAACTGGCTTACTGGATTTTTCAATTACATTCTTGTTTCAGCTTGAGATCTCTTCAACATTTCTCTTTACTGAATTCAGTTTTCAAAACCTCCCTTGTCTTCACCATTTCAGTCAGCTACATGTTTGTGTTTCCTTGGCCATCAATCAGGCATTTGTTGACATTTTCACTAAGTTCACTAATCTGTTTATTTTCTTTAAACATATTGAAAAAATATTTGATGAAGTTTATGATTGTTCTTTGGAGCTCTGTTTTCATTGTTCTTTCTTTTTTTATAGTGGGCTTTTAAATAAAATTTAATATTTTTTTTTTACTTATTGATTTTATATCCTGATCACTGTCCCTCTCTAGGCCACCCCCTCCCAGTCACCCCCTCCCATAATCCTTTACTTTCCCCCTTTCCCCTTCTTCTATGAGCAGGTGGGACCCCCTGGGCATCCCCCCAACCTGGCACTTTGTCTCTGTGAGGCTAGGTGCTTCCTCTCCCTCTAAGGCCAGACAAGGCAGCCCAGCTAGAAGAACATATCCCATGAACAGGCTTTTGGGATAGCCCCCGTTCCAGCTGTTCGGGACCCATGTGAAGACCAAGCTGCACATCTGCTACATATGTGTGGGGAGAATTATGTTTGGTATAACTACAGGATTTTCATTATCAGTTGATGGAGATTTAGGCCAGTATTATTCCTGGCTATTGTGTCTAGAGCAGCAATGAGCACAACTATGTAAGTATCTCTGTAGTAGGATATAAAATCCTTTGAATATATGCCCAAGAGTAATGTAACTAGGCCATATGGTAGTTATTTTATTTTTAGATTTTTAAGAAAGCTTAACACTGGTTCCCACAGTGGCTGTACCAATTTATACTCCCATCAATAGTGAATAAGAATTCCCTCTTTTCCACATCCTTATCAGCATTTGTCATTTGTTTTTCTATTCTGTTACAGTGTGTGTGTGTGTGATGTGCAAGTGTGTGTATGTGTGTGTGTGTGTGTGTGTGTGTGTGTGTGTGTGTGTGTGTGTGTGTGTATGTGTGTGTGCATCCATGGAACAGAATATGAAGGCAAGTATGACTAGCAGGAACCAGTTCTCTCCTTCTGTATTATGGACCTTGGGAATCAAATCCAATTTACAGGTGTTACCATTTCTTCTAAGCTCTGCCCTGCAATTACCTGGCAACAGACAGGTAGGCCTAGCTTACTATAAAAGGGGCTGTTTGCCTCCTCCTCGCTCTCTTATTCTCTCTGACTCTGACTCTCTTCTTTCCCTGACCCCTTTCTTCCTCTCCCCCACTCCTCCACATGTTTCTAGCTGGACTTTCTTCTTCTCTTTTCTTCTTGTTCTTGTTGTTCTTGTTGTTCTTGTTCTCTCTCTCTCTCTCTCTCTCTCTCTCTCTCTCTCTCTCTTCCTTTCTCAACTCCCCTTCCCATGCCCTAAATAAACTCCATTTTGCACTATACCTGCTGGAACCTCAGGGGGAAGGGATGCTTCAGGATGGGCCCACAGAGGCACTCCCTCCCACCTCACCATTCCTGGCTCCATCAAACATATCCTTTGCCCCTTCCATTTTTATAAAACACAGAAGGATTGGTTGCAAGTGTCTTTACTCAGTCACCTTGCCAGATTCCCCTTTGTTTTCTTGATTATAATCATTATGAGTGGGATAAGAATTTTAAAGCAGGGGGACCACAATTCTGCCTATATTCTTGGAGACCTGTCTGCACCAGGGACAACCAGGCAGACCCCCTACCTGGCAATCTCCTGCCTTCCAAGTGCCCCTAAAGCAAGCCCAACAGTGGTAAAGTATCCTCTGTCCCCTGCACTCCATTTTGTAGCCCACAACACAGTCTGCATTTCTGCAGGCCTGCTGGTAACAGGAACAACCAAGTAAGACCTCCAGCCTCCAAGCTCTTGTCTGCTAAGTCCCCTTAAGGCATACCCAACACTAGTAAACTGGACCCTGTCCCCTGTGCTCCATGTTCTGGCCTACAACTCTGCCTGCATTCTCAGAGGCCTACTGGCATCAAGGACAACCAGGCAAACCCACTCCCCACCCAATGCCCTGCCTGCCAAATCCACTAAAACAAACACAACAGCCTTAAACTGCACCTCACACTCTACATTCCATTTCCCACCTCACAGCCCTACCTGTTTTTTCAGAAGCCACTCTGGAATCAAGTACTCCAGACCATGCTGGTAATAGGGACCCCAGAGGCAAGATTAACACAAAACCCCAAAGCCCAGACAGGCCACAAAACCCTAGGGGAGATGTAGCAGTGAGTTTTGCTACTCTGTCTTATGCTCCCAGCGTGTTGTGCACTTCCAGCCACCTACCTAGCAGCACTTTGGATCCCCAAATGAAACATACACACAAATTAACTTATTTTTAAAATGTCTTAGCTACTTCAAAGACTGGGTACTCCTAAACCTTCCTTTGCTACCCCAGGCCCAGTTGGGGAAGTAGCCTGTGGCCACTTACCCAAATTCTTACATGGCTGGTTGGTTTTCTCTCCTGTAGCTCCTGCATCCCATCTTTCTTCCCCAACTCTTTGCAATTATGTATCTCCTCCCCCTACATCCCAGACCTTGTGACTCTAAGGGTCTACCCCATCTCCCTTTGCCCAACCATTGACCACTGGCATCTTTATTGATCAATAAAAAAAAATTGGGGACAAGGACTTTTAGCATTTAGACACACAGATTCCTGATTGAATCAAAGCATTAGAACCAATCATCAAGAGTGAGACACCCTGCTGGACCTGAAAAGTCCCTACTCATCAGAACCTCAGGTCACTCAGGCTAGAAGACAGAGGGGAAAAAAAAAACCAAGGGAGGAAAACATCCAAAAAAATCACCCATCTAAAAAAAGATCAACTAAAAAATCAGCTTCTAAACCTATAATAACCACAAAACCTAGATGGCTAAAGACAATCAACAAGATCAATCCGCAAGAGCCAGGGCCTAGTGATCCTACTCCACCAAGCCCTGGATATACTAACAGCTGAAGCACAAGAAAATGACCTCAAATCCAATCTCATAGTGATGATATAGGCCTTTAAAGAGGAAATTAATAAATCCTTTTAAAAAATACAGGAGACCTGCGATCTCAGATCTCCACTCCACTCCCCAGGCCACAGCTCTGCCTGCCTCCCTGGAGGCCTGCTGCTAGCCAGGACAACCAGATGAGATACCCACATCCCAATATGCCACCTGCTGGGCCCTGGCAAGTCCAGCATCCATGAGGTCTGCCACATCCCCTCTGTGTTCCAACTTCCAGGCCATACCTTTTCCTGCAATCCTGGATCTGCACCCTACTTCCCAAGCCATAGCCCTGCCTTGCCTCCTTGGAGGCCTCCTGCCACACAGGACAACCATCTCTGCTTGCTTCCCTGGAGGCCTGTTGCCACAAGCACAACCAGAGACATGATGCCATTAGGTACTATCATCTCTACCTGCAGTTCCAGAGATGAGACCTACTACCACCAGGGACTACCATGCCAGGCAACATGAGAAACAACCAGATGGCTAAAGGCCAGTGCAAGAACACAAACAACAAAAGCCTAGGCAATATGGCACTATCAAAACCCAGCTATCCTACTACAGCAAGCTCTGCATATCCTAACACACCTAAAGAGAAAGACAATGACCTTAAATCTCATCTTATAAAGATGACGGAGGCCTTTAAAGAGGAAATATATAAATCCCGTAAGGAAATACAATCAAACAAATGAAGGAAATACCTAAAACTGTTCAAGATCTGAAAACTGAATAATATAGAAGTGATAAAGAAAACACAGAATCAACCCTGGAGATAGACAGCCTAGGAAAGAGAACAAAAACTACAGATGCAAGCATTACCAATAGAATATAAGAGATGGAAGAGAGAATCTCAGGGATAGATGATACAATAGAAGAATTGATAAATTGGCCAAAGAAAATGCCAAATCTAAAAAGTTTCTAACACAAAACAGCCAGGAAATTTGGGACACTATGAAAAGAATGAAACTAAGAATAATAATAGAAGGAGAAGATTACCAACTCAAGGGCCCAGAAAATATCTTCAACAAAATCATATAAGAAAACATCCCTAACCTAAAGAAAGAGACAGCTATAAACATACAAGAAGCATACAGAACACCAAATAGATTAGACCAGAAAACCCTCTCACTGCATAATAATCAAAACACTAAATGTACAGAAAAAAGAAAGAATATTAAAAGCTGCAAGAGGAAAAACACACATAACTACCATGAACATCAAAATAACAAGAATTAATAATCATTGGTCTTTAATATATTTCAACACCAGTGAACTTAATTCCCCAATAAAAAGACACAGGGCAACAGAATGGATGTGAAAAACAGGATCCATCTTTCTACTGCACACAAGAAACACACCCCAACATCAAAGATAGAGTAAAGGACTAGAAAAAGATTTTCCAAGCAAATGGACAAAAGAAGAAAGCTGGAATAACCATTCTAATATGTAATAAAATAGATTTTCAATCAAAATTAATCAGGATAGGGAAGTACACTTCATATTCACCAAAGAAAAAAAAATCCACAAGATGACATTTCAATTCTGAGCATAAATGTCCCAAATGCAAGGACACCCACATTCATAAAAGAAACATTACTAAAATTTAAATCACATAAAACCTGTCATGGCTTTCTAGAGTCACAGAACTTATGGGTAGTCTCTATATAGTAAGGGAATTTGCTGATGGCTTTGAGTCTGTAGTCCAACTCCTCAACAATGGTCAGCAGCAGCTGTGAATGGCAGTCCAAGGATCTAGCAGTTGCTCAGTCCCACAAGGCACACAGGCAAAGAAGAGAGAATCTTCCTTCCTCCAATGTCCTTATGTAGGTCTCCAGCAGAAGGTGTGGCCCAGATTAAAGGTGTGTACCACCACACTTGGATCTGAGACTTGCTTTGTCCCAGGCTGACCTTGAACTCACAGATCTCTATGCCTCAGTCTCCTGGGATTAAGCTCATGTATTACCTGGCCTGGGCCTAAGCTTTTCATGGCCACTATGCCTCAAGATCTCCATGTCAAGATCCAGGCCAGAAACTTATGTCTTCCAGCCTCAAGATCTGGATCACAGGTGAACCTTCTAATTCTGGATTGTAGTTCACTACAGATATAGTCAAATTGACAATCAGGAATAGCCACTACAAAGCCCCACATATTAACAGTGGGAGACTTTAACTCCCTATTCTCACCAATGGACAGGTCAACCAGACCAAAAATAAACAGAGAAATAATGAAACTAATAGAGGTTATGAATCAAATGGAACCAACAGACACATACAGAACATTTCACCCAAACAGAAAAGAATATACCCTTTTCTCAGCACTTCACAGAACTTTCTTCAAAATTGTCCATATACTCAATCATAAAGCATGCTCCAACAGATACAGAGACATCAGAAAGCTTAAAAACTCATGGAAATAACTCCCCACTCAGTGACCACTGTGTCAAAAAAGAAATAAAGAAATTAAAGATGTTTTAGTATTCAATGAAAATGAATGCACAACACACTCAAACTTATGGGGCACAATGAAAGCAGTGCTAAGAGAAATGTTCATAGTAATAAGTGCCTATAAAGAAATTGAAGAGATCTCATACTAGCAATTTAAAAGTACACCTGAAAGTTCTAGAACAAAAAGAAGCAAATACACCCCTGAGTAGTAGATGGCAGGAAATAATCAAACTCAGGGCTGAAATCAATAAATTAGAATCATAGAGAATGATACAAAGAATCAATGAAACAAAGAGTTGGTCCTTTAAGAAAATCAACAACATAGACAAACCCTAGAAAGCAACTAAAAAAGAGAGAGAAATCCAAATTAAGGAAATCAGAAAAGAAAAGGGAACATGAAAACAGACACAGAGGAAATCCAAAGAATTATTATATCTTATTTCAAAAACCTGTACTCCACAAAATTGGAAAATCTAAACAAAATGGAAGATTTTCTTGATAGGTACCACTTACCAAAGTTAAATCACAATCAGGTAAACAATTTTAAAAGTCCTATAACCCCAAGGAAATAGAAGCAGTCGTTAAAGCCTCCCAACCATGCTCCAATATGTTAATACCAGCCTTATTTGTAATAGCCAGAAGCTGGAAACAACCCAGATGTCCCTCAACCAAAGAATGGATACAGAAAATGTCATTCATTTACACAATGGAATACTATTCAGCTATTAAAAATGAGGACATCATGAATTTTGCAGGCAAATGGATGGAGCTAGAAAATATCATCCTGAGTGAGGTAAGCCAGACCCAAAAGGACATGTATGTTATGTACTCACTAATAAGTGGATATTAGTCAAAAAAGCACAGAATACCTAGTATATAACCCACAGACCTTAAGAAGTTTAACAAGCAGAAAGGCCCAAGTGAAGATGCTTCAATCCCACGTAGAAGGGGGAAGAAAATAATCACAGGAGGCAAAGGGAGGAATCTGTGTTGGAGAAGGTATGGGCAGGAGGAAAGGGGAACAGGATCAGGTGTGGGAGAGACAGGAGAGAAGCCCAGAGGGCCAGCAGAATGAATGGAAATATGCAACCTCTGGGGGTGGGAGGTGGGTGCACCCTCTAGAAAGTATCAGAGACCTGGGAGGTAAAAGACTCTCAGAATGCAATGGGAGTGACCTTAGATGCCCAACACTGAGGAGAGAGAATTTGAAAAGTCTACCTCCAGTACATAGACAGGGCCTCAAGTGGAAGGACTAAGTTACTAATCCACAGTCAAAATTTCTGAACTAGAGTTGTTCCTGTCTAAAAGAACTTCAGGGACAAAAATGGAGTAGAGATTGAAGGAAAGGCAGTCCATTGATGGGCCCAACTTGGGATCCATCTCATGGGGGAAGGGGGTGCAAGGCCTGACACTATTACTGATGCTATGATGTGCTTACAGACGTGAGCCTGTTATAGCTGTCCCCTGAGGGGTCCTACCAGCAGCTGACTAAGACAGACACAGATCCTTATATCCAACCATTGGACTGAAGTCTGGGACCCCTATGGTTGAATTTGGGGAAGGATCAAAGAAGCTGAAGGG
The DNA here is from genome assembly GCA_028551405.1 of Uromys caudimaculatus. Lineage (NCBI taxonomy): Eukaryota > Metazoa > Chordata > Mammalia > Rodentia > Muridae > Uromys > Uromys caudimaculatus. Next base: position 2,370,398 of record CM052713.1, read on the forward strand.
GAAGGCGACCACATAGGAAGACCAGCAGTCTCAACTAACCCAGACCCCAGGGAGCTACCAGAGACTGAGCCACCAACAAGGCAGCATACACGGGCTAGTCCAAGGCCCTGGCACATATATAGCAGAGGTCTGCCTGGTCTGGTCTCAGTGAGAGAAGATGCACTTACTCCTCAAGAAACTTGAGGCTCCAGGGAAGGGGAAAGCCTTGGGGGGGAAGCACCCTCTCAGAAGCAAGGAGGTGGAGTAATGGGATTAGGAACTGTGGGACGGGGCAACAACTGGAATGTAAATAAACAAAATAATTTAAAATTTTTCCACCCCCCCCAAAAAAGCAAAGGTTAGATTGTTTTAGCCTAGAACTCTACCAGACTTTCAAAGAAGAGCTACTATCAATACTCCTCAAACTATTCCACAAAATAGAAAGAGAAGGAACACTGCCAAACTCATTCTATGAGGTTAAAGTCACCCTGATACCTAAACCACACAAACACTCAATCAAGAAAGAGCATTTCAGGCCAATCTGGCTTATGAACATTGATGTAGAAACACACAATAAAATGCTCACAAACCGAAACCAAGAACACATCAAAAACATCACCCAGCATGATCAAGTAGGATTCATCCTAGAGATCCAGGGATGGTTCAGCATACAAAAATTCACCAATGTAACATACTACATAAACAAACTAAAAGAAAAAAACATGATTATCTCATTAGACATTAAACTATCCTTTGACAAAATCCAGTACCCCTTCTTGATATTAAGTCTTAGAGAGATCAGGGATATCATCCACAAATATAAACACAATAAAGGCCATACATAGCAAGCTGATAGCCAGTATCAAATTAAATAAAGTGAAACTTAAAGCAATTCCACTAAAATCAGGAGCAAGACAAGGCTGTCCACATTCTCCCCATCTCTTATATATAATACTTGAAGTTCTAGATAGAGCAATAAGACAACAAAAAGGAGATCAGGGGATACAAAATGGAAAGGAAATAGTCAAAGTATTGCTATTCTCAGGTGATATCATAGTATGCATAAATGACCCCCCAAATTGTAGGAGAAAACTCCTACAGTTGATAAACATCTTCAGCAATGTGGCAGGATACAAAATTAACTAAAAAAATCAGTAGCCCTCCTATATACAAATAATAAATGGGCTGATAAAGAAATTAGGGAAACAACACCCTTCACAATAGCCACAAACAATTTAAAATATCTTGGCATAACTCTAACCAAGCAAGTGAAAGACCTCTATGACAAGAACTTGAAATTTTTGAAGAAAGAAATTGAAGAAGACATCAGAAGATGGAAAAATGTCTCATGCTCATGAATCAGTAGAATTAGCATAGTGAAAATGGCTATCTTACCAAAAGCACTCTACAAATTCAACACAATTCCCACAAAAGTCTAATGCATTCTGTACAGACCTCAAAACAAACAAAAATGCAAAACAGAAAACAAAACAATAGTCCACTTCATATGGAAAAACAAAAACCCAGAATACCTAAAGCAACCCTGTACAATAGAAGAACTTCTGGAGGTCTCACCATCCCTGACTTCAAGCTGTACTACAGAGCAATAGTAATAAAAACTGCATGGTATTGGCACAGAAATAGGTTGATCAATGGAATCAGATTGAAGAACCAGAAATAAATCAACACGAGTTTTTGACAAAGAAGTCAACAGAAAAAAAGAGAGTATCTTCAACAAATGGTATTTGTGTAACTGGATGCCTGCATGTACAATAATGCACATAGAAACCTTCCTATCTCCCTACATAAAACTCAAGTCCAAGAGGATCAATGTCCTCAACATAAAACCAGATACATTAAACATGATAGAAGGGAAAGTCGAGAATATCCTTGAATGCGTTGGTACAGGAGAAAGCACTAAGATCAACAACTGATAAAAGGGACCTCCTGAAACAGAAAAGCTTCTGTAAGGCAAAGGATACTATCAAAAAGACAAGACAGCAGCCTACAGAATGGGCAAAGATTTTCACCAAATCCATATTTGACAAAGAGATGACATCCAAAATATATAAAGAACTCAAGAAATTAGACATCAGCAAACCAAATAACTCGATTTTAAAAATGAGGTACAGATCTAAATAGAGAATCTTCACCAGAGAAAGCAGTTAAAGAAGTGTTCAACGTCTTTAGTCATCAGGGAAATGCAAATCAAAACCACTTTGAGATTCCATCTTGTACCTGTCAGAACGGCTAAGATCAAAGCTACAGCTCATGTTGTCAAGGATGTGTGCACGGGGAATTCCCATTGCTGGTGGGAATGCCACATTGTACAACCACTTTGTAAATCAATTTGGCTGTTTCTCAGAAAATTAGGAATAGATCTACCTCAATACCAGTCCTGGGATTATACTCGAGAGAAGCTGTGTCATACCACAAGACACTTGTTTAACTATGTTCATGGCAGCTTAATTCATAATAGCCAGAAACTAGAAACAAACTAGATGTCCCTCAACTGAAGAACGGATAAAGTAAATGTGGTACATTTATACAATGGAGTATTACTCACCCATTAAAAACAAATATATCATGAAATTTCAAGCAAACGGATGGAACTAGAAAAAATCATCATGAATGAGGTAACCCAGACCCAGAAAGACAAACCTGGTATGTACTCACTTATACATGGTAGTCAGTCATCGTAAAGCACAGGATAATCGTGCTACAAACCACAGACCCCAAAAAGCTAAGTAACAAGGAGGACTTAAAGGTAGACACTTGACTCTCATTGTGATGTCTAATTCCTGATTAGACATTAGGGATGGAGAGAGGGAGGTTACTGTGTCAGGAGCTGGTGGGGATGGGAACAGGAGGGATAAAGTGTGAGGAGGAAGGAGGGTGAGAGTACCGGGAAAGGCAAATGGATGGGGTGGCGGGGGAGGTGTTGGGATTTCTGGTAAGAGCTAGAAACCTAGGACAAAGGAAACACTCAGGAATCTATGAGGGTGGTCCTAAGACTCCTAATAATGGGGAATACAGAGCCTGAACTAGCCATCTCCTTTAACCGAGCAAGTCTGGAGAGATGGGGATATTAACTCAGCCACAAAACCTTAGACCCACAATTTGTCCTGCCTACAAGATATGCAGGTGTAAAAGAGGGAGCAGAATTTGAGGGATGGGCCAACCAATGACTGGCCCATCTTGAGCCCAAGCCATGAGAGGGACCCTACTCCTGACACTATTAATGATATTCTACTATACCTGCAGGCAGGATCCTAGCATAAGTGTCATCAGAGAGGGTTCACCCAGCAACTGATGGAAAGCTATGCAGAGATCCACAGCCAAACATTAAATAAAACTTGGAGAAACCAGTGGAAGAAAAGAAAGAAAGATTGAAGGAGCCAAAGGGCTCAAGGATACCACAAAAATCCCTATAGAATCAACTAACCTGAGCCCAAAGGTGCTTGTAGAGACTAAACTACCAACCAGAAAACGTGCAAGGGATGGACCTGGGACCTCTGCTTGTATGTAACAGTTCTACAGTTGGGTCTTAATGTGGGACTCCTAAAGTGGGAGCAGGGGTTATCTCTGACTACATTGCCTGCCTTTGCATCTCTTCCCTAACTAGGCTGGCTGCCTTGTCTAGCTTCAATAAAAGATGTGCCTAATCTTAATTGAATTTCATATGCCAAGGTTGGTTGATATCCACGGGAGACCTGCCCTTTTCTGAGAAGGGGAGGATGGGTGAATGGGAGGGGTAAAGTGAAAGGGAAGTATTGGGAGGAGAGGAGGAAAGGGAAGCTTTGATTAAAGTAAATAACTTAATTAATAAAAATGAAAAGATCTTCAAATTAGATTTGATTTGCATTTTCTTGGTGTCTTATGTGTGGTTTTTAGAACTGTTCTCCATAGGGTCATGTACTTGAGCATTTGGTACCCAGCTGTTGGCATTGTTTAGGTAGATAATGAAATGGTTAAGAAGTCTAGTCTTGCTCAAGAAAGCCCTTCACTGGAGGTGGTCTTTAAGAGTCTATAGCCTCACCCATTTCCTTCCTGGTCTGCTTCCTATGTGTAGCTGAGACATCGTCTCTCTGCTTTGTGCTCCTGATATCATGCCTACCAGTTACCATGCTGTCCCACTATGGACTTTATAATCCCTCTGGAACCATTTAGGAGATAACATTTCTTTCTAAATTGCTTTTGGATTTGGCATTTTTGTCACAGCAACTGAAAAGTAATAAATAAAGGTAACGATATTGAACACTTTAAAAAGGTTTGTTAGCCATCTGAGAAAAATCTGTTCAGTGTTGTTTTCCTTATAGATGTTCAGTTTTTTTGTCATTGTTATGCTTTGGTTTTTTTTGTTTTTGTTTTTTACTTCTTTATATGTTCTAGATGCTTGTGTCAAAGGCATCACAGGCAAGGGTGTTCTTTCTTTCTATGGACTGCCTCTTTTCTTGATAGTTTCCCTAAAGAAGTTTTAATTTCATGCTGCTCCACTTGTCAGTTATAGATTATTCTGTCCCCTGAGGGATCAAAATCCTTTACAGAATGTCTTTACTTCTGCCCACATCTTAAAGTGTACCCCTAGGTTTTTTCCCTAGCAGAGTTCCAGTGTTATGTAGAAGACCTTGATCCATTTTGAGTTGATTTTTGTGCTCTAGAGGTGGTAGGACCTGGGAGAATGAAGCTGATGAATGAGACAGACTGAAGTCTCGTACAACTTCCCACTTTATTCCAAGCCTTAGAAAATTTATACACTGAGGGTTAAGACAGGCCGCCTTAGTAAAGTTGCCATGAGTTCAAGATCAGTGTATACATTCACAAGGACAAGGCACACATGGCAAAACCATGTTTTTCCACAAAGGCATATTAAGAATAGTTTAAACATTTAATAGAATGACAACAGCAAGCAATAGTGAGGAATCTGAAGTAAACTCACTCCTATCCTCTACACCTGGGTAAAGCACAAAAATCACAGCTCAAGAACAATTCTGTGTTTTGAAGAAACCAAGTCACAGCATGCTTTCGTCTTGTTTTCTTGGAGTGTTCCCAAATGCACTCAGAATTTTCCACACAACTCCATCCTTGGTCAGTGTTGCTGGAGATTGGTTCTAATGCTTTGATTTAATTGGGAGTCTGTGTGTCCAAACTTGAAAGGTCCTCGTCCCCACTTGGTCATTTCCCACCATTTTCAGCCCATCCTGGACTTGAAGGACCTGGTGGGCCACACTCTTGGAACCTCTGCTGTAGTGGCTGGGCCTCACAGCATTTCTCTGCCATTCTCCATAGATTTCGGTAGTGGAGCCAGCTCCTATACCACCACAGAGGTACAGGGGCTCTGCCGTGGAGGCAGCTCCTTGTAGAACCAGTTCCCATCACAGGGGACAAGCTCTTCATGTTTGACCAGTTTGACTGTGCTCACCCATTCAGAGAGATTCAGCTTCCCAGATTTTGGAGGAAGGCTGCCAGAGCTCTGAACAACTCCTGCTGGTCAACAACTTTTACAGTAACTAGAACATCTTGCAGCTTCCATGCTGCCAGCCAGGGGAAAGGAAACACATTTTTTTTTCCTAAAAGTATGACACTGGAATTTTGAGTGCATTAAGTTTATAGATTGTCTTTCTTGAGAAAAAAAAATTTTTTTTACAATATTAATTTATCCAATTCCTGAACATGAGAAGTGTTTCTGTTTTCTAGTTTTTCTTTGAATTCTTCACTGTTTTAATGTTTCACTATAGTGGTCTTTTCATTTTGTTAACTTATTATAAGGTAAATTTGGGGCTAGTATGATGGAATCACTTCCCTGACTTCTTTCTTGATGTGTTTGTCATTGTTATACAGGAAGGCTAAATTTTTTATACATTTATATTTATATCCTGACACATTGTTGGAAGAGTTTCTCAGTTTTAGTAGTTATTTTGTGGAGTGTGATGCTCTCTTATGTGTACAATGTTCCTAAAATTACAGGGAATTTGCATGTCTGCATGTAAGTCCCTGACCCCCAGTTGGCTTTGATTAGCAAATAAAATTGTCAGTAGCCAATGTTGTTGTTCATTTGTTTGTTTTGCTTTGTTTTGTTTTGATTTTTTTTTTTTGGTTTTCAAGACAGAGTTTCTCTGTGTAGCCATGGCTGTCCAGGAACTTGCTCTGTAGACCAGGCTAGCCTTGAACTCAAGAGATTCACCTACCTCTGCCTCCTGAGTGCTGAAATTAAAGGTGTGCTCCACCACTATAAGGTAGGAACAAATGTTTTTAAGACAAGACACTGATTTGCTGAATTTCATGGTGTCTACCATCATGGCTTCCTTCTCAATTTTAATTTTATTAATTTAGGTCTTCTCTTTCTTTTAGTCTAGCTAAGAGTTTCCACTCTGTATTTTAAAATAACCAAGGTTTTGCTTCACTGATTTTTTTTTTTTTTTTTTTTTTTGCATCTTGTGTTTTCAGTTCATTGATTTCTACTACAGTCTTAATAGTTTCTATCTTTTTTTTTCAGGATTTTAAAAAATATTTTCTTTACTTACATTTCAAGTGTTATCCCCTTACCCAGTTCTCCCCCCCAAACCCCCTGTCACATCCCCCTCCCCTTCTTCAATGAGGGTGTTCCCCCACTCATGCATCGAACTTTCACAGGACCTAGGGCCTCTCCTCCCATTGATGCCCAACAAGGCCATCCTCTGCTACATATGCGGCTTGAGCCATGAGTCCCTCCATGTGTACTCTTTGGTTGGTGATTTAGTCCCTGGAGGCTTTCAGGGGTCTGGTTGGTTGATATTGTTGTTCTTCCTATGGGTTGCAAACACCTTCAGTTCCTTCAGTCCTTTTTTTAACTCCTCTTTTGGAGACCCCGTGATGAGTCCAATAGTTGGCTGCAAGCATCCACCTCTGTATTTGTCAGGCTGTGGCAGAACCTCTCAAGAAACAGCTATAAAAGGCTCCTGTCAGCAAGTACTTCTTGGCATCCATAATAGTGTCTGGGTTTGGTGACTCTGCTCCTATGAATATTTTGTTCCCCCTTCTGAGAAGGACTGAAGCATCCACACTTTGGTCTTCCTTCTTCTCACGCTTCATGTGGTCTGTGAATTGTATCTCGGGTATTCCAAGCTTTTGGGCTAATATCCACTTATCAGTGAGTGCATACCATGTGTGTTCTTTTGTGACTGGGTTACCTCACTCAGGATGATATTTTCTAATTTCATCCATTTGCCTAAGAATTTCATGAAGTCATTGTTTTTAATAGCTGAGTAGTATTCCATTGTGTAAATGTAACACATTTTCTGTATCCATTCCTCTGTTGAAGGACATCTTGGTTCTTTCCAGCTTCTGGCTATTATAAATAAGGCTGCTATGAACATAGTGGAGCATGTATTCTTATTATATGTTGGAGAATCTTTTGGGTATATGCCCAGGAGTGGTATAGCTGGGTCCTTGAGTAGTACTATGTCCAATTTTCTGAGGAACCACCAGAGTAATTTCTATCTATTAATTTAATGTTTGACTTATTTTCCTACCAAAGAGTTAAGGTGTGTCATTAAAATATATCTTTGAGATCTCTCTAATTCTGTGTGTGTGTCAGGTGTGAGTGCATGAGTCCATAGGTGCCTATGAAGAGGAAAAACAGAGAGGACTTAGGGTACTTTTTAAAAATCATTTTACCTTGTTCCTTGAGATAGATTCCTTCAGTGAAACAGAAGTTCACTCTTTGGCTGGGCAGTAAGCTCTCAGGATCTGTTTTTATCTGTGTTCCCCATTGCCAAGCTGAGATTACAGTACCCACAGCCGTGCCCACCATTTTATGTGGTGCTTGGTATTTGACTGAAGTTCATAGGAACTTAAAGCTACAGATGCTCTTCCTCGGTTTGCATTCGTCATCTTTCATAGGCTTGTGCATGTTGAACTTTAGGTTTTCATACAAGTCTAAGATTTTTTTTTCCTTTTTTGATCAAAGACCCATTCACTATTCAGTAAATACTGTGTTGTTTAATATCTGAGTTTGTGTCCATTTGAGGATTTCTCTAGTTATTGACATCCATTGTGCTCAGATAGAGTTCAGAATTTGGGTGTTTTGAATAATAAAAGCCCCCATAGACTGTATATTTGAATTCTTAGTCATCAGGGAGTAGAACTCTTAGATGAAATCAGAAGGGTTAGGAGGTATGGTCTTGTTGGCAGAAGTGTATCACTGGAGGTAGGCTTTGGAATTTCTTCATTATTACTATTATTTAAAATAAAATTTAAATTTAAATATATTTTGATCATATTTTTCCCTTCCCCCAAGTACATCCAGATCCTCTCCACCTTCCTACCCACCCAACTTTAAGATTTTTCTCAAAATACAACAGAAAAAAACCCAAGGCAACTACAAAAACTTCCAAGCCAAGAAAACAAAATATGACACTGAAAGTGAAACAAACTATACCCAAATAAAAATATACACACAAAACCATTGAGTGTATATTTTTATTCATTGTTCAACTACTCCTGAACCTGAGGCCTGCTCTACAATGACATACTCAGTGTCACTTCATTGAAGATAACTCATTTTCCTTATCCCTGCAGATATAAATAACAGTTTTGTTGTTAACCTTTACCTTAGTGGCTAGGTTTACATTCACTCACTCCTTATTTTTCAAAAATATAATAAAATAAAATATAATAAGATAAAACAAGAACTTATTACATTGAAGTTGAATGAGACAAGCTAAAAGAACCCAAGAGAAGGCACAGGAGTTAAGAGACACATCCATTTGCCCACCAAGGAATCCCATAAAACTATTAAAATGAGAGTCATAATAAGAGTGTAGAAGGCCTGGTAAAGACCTGCACAGGCAGCTTCAGTCTCTGGGAGTTCATGTGAGCTTTGCTAACGTTGATTCAGAGGGCTTTGTTTTCTTGGTGTCCCTCAACCCCTCTAGCTTTTATACTCATTCTGCTTCCTCTTCCTCAGTGCTCCTTGAACTCTGAGGAGAGGGTTTGATGGAGACATCCCATTTAGGGCTGAGCGTTCTGTAATCTATCATTCTCTGTGTAATGTCTGGCTGTGGGTCTCTGCATTTGTACCCATCTCTACAGGAGAAAGCTTCTCTGATGATGGCTGAATAAGGGACTGATCTATGAGTATGGCAGATTATCATTGTGAGTTATTTGATATCAATATATTTCAATACATTTGTTATTATTTAAACAAGAATTATTTGGTTTTGCCTAGGTTCCTGCGTATCTACTTTAAGGTTCTTAGTCACTCAACCAGTGTTTGGTATGGGTTTTAGCTCATGGAATGGACCATAAGTCAGATCAGCTATTGGTTGGTTGCTCCCACAAACTGTGCAACCATTATCCTAGCATATTTTGCAGTACACCATTGTAAGTAAAGGCTTTGTTGCTAGCTTGGTGTTTACATTTTTCTTTTTGATAGCATGCAGAATACCTTCTTGTAACAAAGACAATACCTCCTTGTAACTGAGAGACGGAGGCTCTTTGGCTCTATATAGGCACAAGCTTGACATCTTCATTTCAACAAATGGTGTAGGTGCTATCTTCAGCCATGGGACTTTTCTGTCAGTTTGCAGAGAGCAACCTACAATCTTTGCAATAACCTGGCTTGTTTGGAGATTCCCATGAGTCCCATCTTACAACAAATTTAATTATATTTAACCTATTCCTGTTACTGGAAGCTGTTTGATGACAAGAGATAGCCAGCTGGGACTCTGACTCCCACATTATTTAATGATTTCATTTAATCACCTACATATATGTGTGTATTTAGGAAACTTCTACTGTATTAGTTTTCCATACTAACTCTCAAATGTCCCTTAAATTTAGCTGTCTCTCCTCATATTCCTACCAACTACCCTTATCCCATCCAACTCCCCACTTGATCCTCTAATTCCAGACCCCCATCCATCCACAGCTATCTATTCTGTTTCCCTGTCCTAATGAAATTTTTCTGTTCCCTCTAGTCCTATACTCTAAATATCAACTCTCTCTGGTTCTATTATTGCTTGGTTATTATTGGTTTAACAGCTAATATCTACATATAAGTATACCATATTTGTCTTCTGGATCTAGGATACCTCACTCACTCAGGATGATCTTTTCCTAGTTCCACTCATTTGCCTACAAATTTCATAAAGTCATTTTTTTAAACAGCTGAATACTCCACCTTTGTGTAAATGTACCACATTTTCTTTATCCATTCATCTGTTGAGAGACATCTAGGTTGCTTACAATTATGGATATTATGAAGAGAGCAGCAATGAATATTACCACAAATGTCCTTGTGGTAGGATGAAGTGCTCTTTGGGTGTATGTTCAAGGGTGGTATGGCTGTGTCTTGAGGTAGATTGAGTCCCATCTTTCGACAAACCACAATATTGATTCCACAGTGGCTGGACAAGTTTGCACTCCAACCAGGAATGAACAGGTTTTAAGGTTGATGAGCATGGTGTCACCTCAGCTGATAGATTCCATTCTGCAACTCCAATATCCACAACCTTCATATGTCTTCTCCTCCTGGAGATATTTACCTGTGTTTCAGTAAGGAAAACGGGAAAGGGCTGGGGGTAGAAGAGATGGAATCTGGGTGTAGGGGGATCTCAATCCTGGCCTGACATCCTTCAAGTGGGCAGTGCTGGGTTCCTATGACTTTGTTGTGTCTATTGTAGGTTTTTCTATTGAAGAATCTTCAGTGGTAGGTGTTGGGAAAGCTAGGGGGAGGCTGGGCAGTAGCAGTTAGAATGAAGGATGACAAAACAGCTGATAGAATAGAAGAGAGGGGAGTTTGTGGAGGGCACATGGCCTGGGCAGCAGTCACTGGGTCATGGAAGTCCCTTCAGAAGATCTTGCTGTTCCTCTGGGTATAGTGCTTCCTCTGCCTCCTCCTCCATATATATCTTTGATCTGCCTTTGAGAAGTGGGTGGGCCATCTTCTTGGTTGGTGGGCTGGTGTTGGACATTTGTGTTAGGAACCCAGATAGGCTTAGGCTGGTCCTGTGGGAAAACACAAACAAAACCCCTCCCAGTTGTAAGAAGAGGGTCTGGTCCTTTCCAAATTCCATCCAAAGTATCACAACATCATACTAGGATGTGTGTGTTTAGTGTGTGTGTGTGTGTGTGTGTGTGTGTGTGTGTGTGTGTGTGTGTGTATGTGTTAATTTTGGTATATGCTAATAGAGGCAGATAGGAGGGTGTTTGTAGATGTTAAATATGTTTAGTGTGGTCAGAACTATCATTAATTGTACATTAGCAGAGTAGGTCTTTTGTTTTAGAAGTTGAACCTTTAGGGTTTGATGTGTTCTTTTTACTATTACTTGGCCCTGAGGGTTGTGGGGGATTCCTTTATGGTGGGCAATTTCCCAATGAGAGCTAGCAAAGGTAGGGCCATTGTCAGTTTTTATCTGTTGAGGAATTCCCATGATGGTAAAGGTGGAGAGCATATGGTGAAAAAATATAAATATGTATCTAGGTAACAAAAACATACTTCTGTCTACCAAATTGGGAAATAGGGGTAACATCAATTTGCCATAATGCATTGGATTTGAGGCCTTGGGGATTGCTGCCCATCATTTGTAAAGCTGGGGTGGTAATAAGGGATGCACAAGAGGAGCATGTTTTTATTATCCTTTGGAGTTGAGCAAGGGAGATATGGGGGAAGCGGGCATGAAGCCCCTTCTTATTTGTGTGTGTGCATGGATGGAATTGATCTGCTCACTCAATGGAGGCTATGAATGTTCCTGTTAAGGTAGTTTGGTCAGCGAGGGCAAGACTGTGAGATCTGACATGCTGGATGTAGATGGGGAGGCTCTTTCCTTTAGGAGGGTGGAAACCTGTATGAGTAGAGGGGAAAGTGAGTTGGTGTCTAGTATGACAAAGGATCTTGACAGCCAGAGGAGCAAATTGACAGCATATACACTGTCTGAAAAGAGATTAAGGGGGCCTTTTATTTCTTTTAGAGCTAGATAGATAGCATATAATTCTTTATATTGGGGAGTGATGGGGCAGCTCTCTGAATCAGAGAATAGGGGGTTCATCCTCAGGGGAGTGGTATATTATTGCTACAGCTCCCCTTTTGTCCCTCATCAGTAAATATTGAGGGGACTCCAATTATGGGCATTTTGGAAAATAGTTTAGGGGCAGCCATCACAACAGAGGGAAGCCAGAGGCCCATTTTTCATAAGGATGATGGTTGTCAATTTGTCCTAGGAATCCTATTAAGCTGATAGCAAAGTGGGAGTGATTTTTGATTAGCCATTGAATTTTGGAGAGAGGAAAGGGAATGACAAGAATGTCAAGTTCTTTTCCTAGGGTTTGTAGGGCTCTGTTCTGCCATTTTTAATCATATTAGCAAATGCATGCACCTCATTTAGAGTCCAGGGCACGCCAACCATCGGGGTGTGTAGCCATTCCAGCACCCCCTGGGGTTGGTATAAGGCTTCTACAAGTGTACAGGAGGAATTAAAGATAAGGAGCTGTATGGACATTGTCGGAACATACCTAGCAAGAGCCGTATCTTTTAGGGCTACATTGACAGAATTTAGAGCTTGGATTGTTTCAGGAGACAGTGTTCTTGGAGAGGAGAGCTTTTTATCTCCTTTTAGGAGGTTAAAGAGAAGGGTGCTTGTAGGGAAGGGGAGCCAGGATCAAAACCAGTTAAAGTTACACAAAAAAGCTCTGGAGGGAGGCAAAAGTTAAATTTTGAGGGAGAAAAAAAGGTGGGTTTGAGGGGGTGTTTTGAGGTGAGGGAGATTTCTGTTCCTAAAAACACAATGGACAGAATAAGTTGGATTTTGTGAGGGGCTATTTTGAATCCTAGGGCAGATAGGGAAGGTATTAGCTGGTTTTTAAGTTGGGAGGGGGAGGTAGAAGAATCTCCCCATATGAAGATGTCATCCATATAGTGATATATATTGAGTCATTTGTCTAAATAAGGTTTTAATGCAGTGGTCACAACCCCCTGATAAATGGTTGGACTGTTAGCCATTCCTTGTCTGTTATTTCATGAGGGATAACAGACCATTCATATTGTGAGACTGGACCAGAGTTGTTAGTGGGGGTACTGAGAATGCAAAGCATCTGCAATCTTGGGGGCGGAGAGGGATGGGGGAAAAGTAGTCATTTATGTTTACTGCTAATAAGGGGGGGCATTGTCAAGGATGACTGAGACATGGGCAGCTCCCTTTGGGGACTGCCCCAGACTCTCATGGTTTTGTTAATTGTTGTTAAGTCTTGTAATAGTCTCCATCCACCTGAGCTCTTTTTAAATAGTGAACACAGGGGTGTTCCACAGGCTGCAGGTGGGGTGAATGTGTTGTAGTAGAAGCTGCTCTTCTACCAGATGTGTGAGGACCTCAAGCTTCTCTTTGATAGAGACTACTGTGGAACCCAAATGGCTTCGTTGGAGAGCCAGTCAAGTCAAGGAGTATCAAATCTAATAGTGGCCTTTAGAATTGGGAGTAATTTGGAGGAGGGTTTTTAGGTCTCCTTGGGCATAACTTTCTTTATAGGTATTGTCATCTATTTCGATATGGTCTCTTTCTGATTGGATGGTAAGCACTACCTCTAGGGCTTGTAAGATATCTCTCCCTAGAAGATTGGTGGCTACTTGAGCTACCAAGGGGCATATGAGGCTGGTAGCTTCATCAAGGTTCTCCTACCTGTAGGTCTGTTTGGTCATAAATGTGTGAGAGGTACCTCCCCTCCCCATGCCTAAGAGCTGGAGCCCAGGAATCAGTTGCTAGTCCTGTGGGATCTCTTGTTGTCTTAAATTTGTCTTGTCTGCTCCATTATCAATAAGACACATAAATTACATAAAATGACTATTTTAATGGTTAATTTTAGGTGGGAGTTTTCTGAGATGCTGGACACCCAAAAGGCTTCTACAGGAGTGACTGTCCTATTATTGTCAGGGTTGAGGGCTGTCCCTCTTAAGTTTAAAGGCTTCAGTGGCTTACCATCCTTGTCATATAGGGAGGTACAATTTTTTCTCCAGTGGAAACCTTTCCAGCATCAAGAGCACGTTGTCTTAGGGGCATTAGGATCTGTTATTGGAACGGAGTTTTGTAGGCATTCATTCCTCCAATGTCCTGTCTTTCCACATTTGAAGTAGATCCTTCTGTTTTTACTGCTGTCATAAATGCCTGAGCCACAGATTTAATCTGGTGTGATGTGGTTCCTATATCCTGGGTTGTACAGTCCACCTATTGTAGTGTTCCTCCCAGAGACCCTGGCAGGATAGTCTGGATTCAGAAGTCATATCTTTCTAGACAGTGTTTTTAAGAAGGAGATCTCTGGCTGTGGGGTTGGGGATTTTTCTTTCTAGGCTCGTTCTAGTTCTGAGAATAAAATCAGATAGGGGTTTTCCTGGCCTTTGAAGGATAAAGAGCAGGGAGGAGGCAGGGTCTTCTAAAACTGAGGGAGGGGTGAGCCTGTCCCAAGCTTGAATTACACAGAGGCAGACCTGTTCATAATAGCCTGCAGGCTGCTTGCTTGCTGTGCTCCAGTGGAAAAGTCTTCCTAGCCAAAGAGTTCATCCAAACCCCATGGGGTCTCACCTCAGTCCCAATTTTGTCTTATTTGTTGAAGACCTTTATCTTGAAATAGGGCCTCCTACTGTAAAAATATTGAACCAGGCAAGGAGGAGTGGTAAATATCTCACCAACTCTTGGGGCATGTTTAAGTTGGCAATATAACTCTGTAGGAAGGATTTTGTCCAGAGCATGTGGGTGCTTTCTTCCTTCACTGCCTGCCTGAGTTCTGAGGCTTGGAATGGATACCGGTTGAGTGATTTAGTTTGATTTGGGTTCATATTAACATGGAATGCATGGGTGTTTGGGAATTCTAGCTCTGTATAGGAGTCCTGAGTAGCATGGGAGGCAGGGTTTGTTTTTGCAAGAGAGTCATGAAAATTATTAAGTTGTCTCATGGTAGGTGGCTGAGGGTAGGGAGACTATGACGTTTGGCAGGTTTTTCTTTAAGTGTTGGTTTAATGGCTGAGGGATAGGGGGGTGAGGTTGGGGAGTCGGGGTGGAAGATACCTCTCACCAGTCAGGTAGGGGAAGGTGGAGTAGGGGGAGAGGCCAGTGGAAACTCATTTGCTTTTCTAATGGATCCCTGTCCTTGAGTGAGGAAAGGAGTAGTGTGTGGAGCAGATGGCTTGTTTAGTGTTTCCTCTGAGGGTTAAGGGGGAAAGGGTGGGTAGATGGATTTTATTTCCCTTAGTAGTTGGGTAAGGGCTGTGAGATCTGAAATAGGGTGGTCTTTAGGGCTCACCTGACTGAGGGGGTTCAGGGGCTGTGTTGTTATCAGCCTGTCCTATGTTAGACCCTATCCATTGCCAAATTGTAGATAAGATTAGCAAAAAATCATGGGAGGCAGTTTTTCCTTCTTGGGTATCCCTGCTTCAGATGAGAGAAGCTATTCAATTCCATGAGTAAGGGCTGTAAATATTACCATTGGCCATGCATGGTGCTATCTGAAGAACTTCCTCTCAAAACAAGGAGGCTTGGGTTTTTTTGTTTTTGTTTGTTGTTGATTTGTTTTTTGTTTTGTGTTTTGTTGTTCTATTTTGTTTTGTTTTTCATGATCATTATTCCATTGGATTTTATTAGGGCATGTATGTCCCTGACCTGGGAGGATTTTTTTTTATGTGATGATGACAAGTTGCCCATGACAGGAAAGAGGAGAAACATCTTATTCAATGGGAACATCCCCTAGTCTATTGACTTTGGGGGATTCCACAGAGGTCTAAAATGCTAAGCCTTCCCACAGATTTAAAAACTGGCAGCTGCCCTGTGGCTTTTAAATGGCTGCTGCATTATCAGGTTTATTGGTTTTGCTTTAAGGAGAAGTTAGATAGTCTTTGCCAATGACCATTATGGGCTGCCAGGTTTTAGACAGGGGTAGAGGGAACTTCAGTCGTCACCAGGGAGTAGCTCTGGCCAGAAGACTTGAGTTCTTCCTTCAGCTTGTCCAAATCTACATGATGCAATGCTGCCAACTGAAAGCACAGCAGGAAAAGGATAGATTGCTTAACTGAGAAGCAAGGGAAAATGGTATTGTGAGTTGGCCTGAAGCTGTTTGTATTCTGATGTTAATTCTGCTTCCTGAAGAGGGGTTGCCCACCACAAGCAGTCCATAACAGTTCATCACATACTCAGGTGATCTCATATGAACCTTCTTCCCATATTAACTGGTCAATAAAGGCTAGAGCATGTGATTGGGCAGTGGAGGGGAAAGGTGGGACAGGAAGTTTGAGAGTGGGGCAGGTAGAGAGTCAGAAGAGGATGAGAGGGGAAGGAGAGAGGACAGAAGAAGAGGAGAAGAAAGCTGTAATGGACCAGAACCACATGGCTAGGAGAAACTGCAAGTAGCAAGGGGTCTCATAGCTGTGGAATAAGTTAGTATAGTGTTAGATCTGTCCAATCCAGGCATACAGCTTATAATTATAATAACAGGATTGTGTGTGTTTTTATATGGGCTTATTGGGGTGGGAAATTCCATCAACAGAATAAGAGTTTCACCTTACCTGGACTCAAGATGGCGAGCAGGCACATCTGCGTTCCATGACTTCCTGACAATGGCCATCATCTCACATCATAGCTCAAGAAATTATTTTCTCAGCTTCCTGAAAACTTTTGAGGGATACTCTAACCAGCTGTCAGGGATAGACACACATGCTTAGGTGTTTCAACAGGGTCCTTTTCTGGCCCTCTGTATTGGTTGTGTCACAGATGCCAAAGATCTTGAATCGGACCAATGACTCATTGCAATGAACACTTGTAAGTGAAGATGTGTGGACAGAGGGATATACTGTGGGACACGCTGGGATACACTACAGCTTCCATGATGAAATATTTTTCTAGGCTTTGTTTTTTAGTGTGTGTGTGTGTGTGTGTGTGTGTGTGTGTGTGTGTGTGTGTGTGTGTGTTTTGTTTGGTGGAGAAGTTGCTTGAGTGAAGGGGCAATATGAGGGGACAGGGAAATGAGTGAGAATGGGGTGTATGATGTGAAACTCACAAAGAATCAATAAAACGTTTAAAAAATTAAATTAAAAAAGCCTGTATGACAGCTCTTTGTGTGATCAGGTGGACCTGAAGAATCAGTTATGATTAAGAGGAGGCCAGAACCACTGAAGTAAAATCTTTGCTTTACTAGGTCAATAGATACTAGTCAGCTGGGCCTGAAGAATCAATTATGATAAATAAGAAACCAGTGTCACTAAGTTGAATATTCTGGGAATTATTTCTTTAGAGTCAATCAATACAAAATCTGTGCCTAAGACAGACCAAAGTGACATCTCATGCTGTCAGACCAACTTTGTAATGTATATGTCTCCCACCTGGTACAGGCTTGGGTGACAAAGAAGCCATAGGAAATGGCAGAGCTGTGGGATAACCACCAAGAACAACAGCGGCTGCATTGTGGAGCTAGCCTGAGCCTATGAGATGAGCTGTGTGCTGTGGAGGGCAGAGATGGAGAAGTAGAGCTGCCTAGACCCTTTGGAACCCAGAAGATTGTGAGAAGGCCCCAGGCATTAGACACTGATCCATTTCTGATTATAATTGTGCCCTGATTCTTCCCTCTTGGGATTAGACAAGAACTTGTCACTGGTGGGTGGATGGCTTGGCTCCTGGGCTAATGGGCTCAAGCCCACCTGAATGCTTTCTGCATCTGGCTCTGTACCTTCTGGCTGGGTCATGTGAGGCTGGAGCAGAGCTTTGGCCATCACATGGGCATTGAGCTTCTGGTTTCTCTCAGAGCTTGTGTGGTTTACTGAAGAAAGAAACTGAGAGATGGTGGAGGACTGAGCCATAAGTAAGGTGCAGGAATCCCACTACTTAGTCAAACCTCTCCCAAGGACAGACTAGATGGTACTAGCTGCTCCTTGATGACAGACAGGACACACTCATTCACATGGACTAGCAAATGAGGGCAGGGAGAGGGCAACCCAGACCGAAGACTTCCTTATTGGTCTTTCTCCATCTCATTGCAGATGGGACAAACCACTCCTAAAAGACATCACTCATCTACTTTCTCAAACATGGGGCAGAATTAGATCCTTGGACTCTCAATAACCCTAGGTTCCTTTTGTCTGAAGATATAGCCCCAGTATCCCATGGGTGTTTACCTTGCAGGAATTCAGACTCACCTGTATCCACAAGTCCTACTTGTTGGGGCCCAGATAGTCTGCAGTTCCTTTCTTCAGCACAAACTCTGAGCCAGATGTAGCCATGTGACTTCAGAAAACTGCAGATGTGAGATAAGGCCTAGGAGAAATCTCCTCCAGGGCAACATGAGTCCATGAGATCAGAGAAGAGCTGAAGTAAGAACCTGAATAAGGAAGGAGTCAAAGGTATTGTTTGCTCAGGCTCTGCTTGCAATACTATCTCCCATAGCTGCTAAACAATATATAAACAACAGTAGGAAAAACAAAAATTGTTTATTCTTGTAGTGAACCCAGAGACCTCTGTCTCTATCTACCAATGTCTCTCTTCCCAGTCCCCAAGGAAAAACAATTGTGGTCCCACAATGGCATGCAAAAGCCTGGAAACATACTGGCTCATCACTGGTTAGGACCCAAGAATTTGAGAATCCCCAAAGTGTCCAGAAACATGATGTCTCTTTACTGAGTAATATGTTGAGGTTAAGGAGAGTTAAAATTAATAAAGATAACTTAGATCAATGTTTAGACACTGTTATTTAGCCTAACTGTGGTTTCCAGTAGGGGAAACATAAGATTCTGAGAACTGGCAAAGAATAGGAAGAATTATAAAATGAAAACTTGAGCATGCTGAACAAGTTCTTGTGAAATTCTTTTACATTTGCAGTGCTGTTGCTGTTAATGTTGCTGTTGTCTTGGAGACTCTGAGAGACAAACCTAAGTCCCCTCAAGGAGCTAGCAAGCTGCTGGGAAAACTAAAATTTTTTGTCCTCCTTGGCAGGCTTCATATGAATGTTTTAGACCTGACTAAGATAAAAAGAAATACTTTTAAAGTACAGAAAATGGCCCTAATGAGGTTGGGCTAATAAAGGGGCTAAAATAGACATCACAAGAGTACCTAAAGATTCCAAGATTTTGTCCCCTGAACAAGCTTGGAGTCTTTCATTTCTGGGCACACCATGCATGAACAATTCCTGTGGGGCTTCCTTGTTCCAGACCCTGTCTTCATCAAACAGTTCAGCATCTCTGCCACCTGCTGCTACAGCAACAAGCAGGTATCCACCAACTCTTCAACTGAGGATGCCTGGTCATTTCAGTCATAGGAAAAAAGTCTTCTTTTACCTTAAAAACATTCTGGCTTTAGAACAAATTTGAATGCAAACGATGGGCACATTGTGACTGATGATAAAATCTGCAAGCTTTAAAAACAAATTTAATTATCAGAGTCTCTTAAATAAAATAACCTCAAAACTGAGGCCCAATTACCTGCTAGACTCAGTTGGTTAATAAAACCAATAGAGACTCTCAGCAGGGCCATAGAGTCTACTACCACAAGGGCTTAAATAAGAAAGTAAATGAAAATAAATAAAAGCTTATCATAAGACACAGTTATGGGGCTCTGTACACAAATCCTGCTGGTCTCCCATGAGCACTCTAACTCCTAAACCCAGAGGTGAGATCACCACTTTCGCTCCAATAACTGCCCAAAAGAGGGACCCACCAAGAGTGCATAGGGCACAGGAACTGCCTCGGAGCAGCCAGGAACAGGATCTCACCAGTCTCCATCTGTGTTCCTGAGCTAAGGCTGACTCACAGCCCTCCATACCCAAACCCCGCCCAAAACTGGTCTTCCCAGGAGTGCTCAAACACCTAAGATCACAAGCTTACAGGCCAACAGGAGGGACAAGATCCAGTCACAGACAGCAAGACCAACTAACACCAGAGATAACCAGATGGCGAGAGGCAAGCACAAGGAGATAAGTAACAGAAACTTGGCACCATAAGAACAAAGTTCTCCCACCACAGCAAGTCCTAGATACCACAACACACAAGAAAAGCAAGATTCAGATTTAAAATCCCATCTCCTGATGATGATAGAGGACTTTTAGAAGGACATAAATAACTCCCTTAAAGAAATACAAGAGAATACAGGTAAACAAGTAGACACCCTTAAAGAGGAAACACAAAAATCCCTTAAAGAAGTACAGGAAAACACAATCAAACAGGTAAAGGAATTGAACAAAATCATCCAGGATCTAAAAATGGAAATAGAAATAATAAAGAAATCACAAAGGGAGACAAACCTGGAGATGGATAACCTAGGAAAGAGATCAGGATTCATAGATGCAAACATCACCAACAGAATACAAGAGATAGAAGAGAGAATCTCAGGTGCAGAAGATACAATAGAAAACATTGACACAACAGTCAAAGAAAATGCAAAATGGAAAAAGTCCCTGACCCAAACCATCCATGAAATACAGGACACAGTGAGAAGACCAAACCTAAGGATAATAAGTGTAGAAGAGAGTGAAGATTTCTAACTTGAAGGGCCAGTAAATATCTTCAACAAAATTATAGAAGAAAATTTCCCTAACCTAAAGAAAGAGATTCCCACGAACATACAAGAAGCCTACAGAACTGCAAACAGACTGGATCAGAAAAGAAATTCCTCCCATCACATAATAATCAAAACACCAAATGCAAAAAACAAAGAAAGAATATTAAAAGCAGTAAGGGAAAAAGGTCACGTAACATATAAAGGCAGACCTATCAGAATTACACCAGACTTTTCACCAGAGACTATGAAAGCCAGAAGATCCTGGGCCAATGTTATACAGACCCTAAGAGAATGCAACTGCCAGCCCTAGCTTACTATATCCAGCAAAACTCTCAATTACCATAGATGGAGAAACCAAGGTATTCCATGACAAAACCAAATTTACACACTATCTTTCCACAAATCCAACCCTACAAAGGATAATAGATGGAAAACTCCAAAACAAGGAGAGAAACTATACCCTAGAAAAAGCAAGAAAGTAATCTTCTTTCAACAAACCCAAAAGAAGATATCCACACAAACATAATTCTACCTCTAACAACAAAAATAACATAAAGCAACAATCACTATTCCTTAATATGTCTTAACATCAATGGACTCAATTCCCCATAAAAAGACATAGACTAACAGACTGGATATGTATACAGTACAGGCACCTCAGTGACAAAGATAGACCTCAGAGTAAAAGGCTGGAAAAAAATTTTCCAAGCAAATGGTCCCAAGAAACAAGCTGGAGTAGCCATTCTAATATCAAATAAAATTGACTTTCAACCAAAAGGTATCAAAAAAGATAAGGAAGGACACTTCATACTGGTCAAAGAAAACACCTACCAAAATGAACTCTCAATTCTGAACATCAATGCTTAAAATGCAAGTGCACCCACATTCATAAAAGAAACTTTACTAAAAGCTCAAAGCACACATTGCATCTCACATAATAATAGTTGGACACTTCCACAACCCTTCTCATCAATGGACAGATCATGGAAACAGAAACTAAACAGAGACACAGTGAAACTAACAGAAGTTATGAACCAAATGGATTTAACATATCTATAGAACATTCCATCCTAAAACATAAGAAAATACCTTCTCAGCACCTCATGGTACCTTCTCCAAAACTGACCATACTAGTCTAGGTTAGCATCTGTTATTTTTTCAGGCCCTTTTAGGTTTTAGAATCTCTGTTGAGAATTTGGGTAGAATTCTGATAGGTCTGCTTTTGTATGTTACCTGACCTTTTTCAATTGGAGCTTTCTTCTGTTTTGTTTTGTTTTGTTTCCTTTGTTCTGTCATTTTGTGTGGCAGGAGGATTTTTTTCATTTCTGGACCAGGCTAACTGGTGTTCTATAAGCTTTTTGATTGCTTATAGGCATCTCTTTTTTTAGGTTGGGAAAATTTTCTTCTATGATTTTGTTGAAAATATTTTCTGGGCCTCAGAGCTGAGACTCTTAACCTTCTTCTACTCCTTTTATTCTTTTTTTTTTTTTTTTAATTTTTTTAATTTTTTATTTTTGATACTTTATTTACATTTCCAATGTTTCCCCTTTTCTGGGTCTCCTCTTTGGAAACCCCTTATCCCCTCCCCATTCCCGCCTCTATGAGGGAATTCCACCTCCCAACCACCCGCCCACCCATCCCCCTATACCCACCTTGACATTACCCTTTACTGGGGCCTCTAACATCCTCAGGCCCAAGGGCCTCTCCTCTCTCCCTGATGGCCATCAAGGTCATCCTCTGCCACATATGAGGTCCAAACCATGGGTCCATAGATGTGTATTCTTTAGTTGGTGGTCCAAACTCCAGAACGACCCGGGGGGGGGGGTCAGGCCCATTGAGGCTCTTGCTCCCTCCATGGGGCTGCAGACTACCTCAGCTCCTTCAGACCTTTCTCCAACTCCTCCATCTGGGACCTGACTCTCAGTCCAGCGGTTACTGTTCAGTGAAACTTGGGCATTCTGAACTTTTGGGCTAATATCCGCTTATCAGTGAGTACATACCATGTTCGTTATTTTGTGACTGAGTTACCTCGCTCAGGATGATATTTTCA